>VXAY01006182.1:46958-100939 GCA_013399855.1 Oxyruncus cristatus
CCCCGACACAGCCCCACGTCCCAGGGCCGTCCACACCAAGCCATGCCTGTTACACATATGAAACATCCGAAATCATTGCAAAAACACGGGTTAAAGGGCCGGCCGTGGAGCATTACAATGACTTCTGCTAAAAACATCCTCAGCTCCAGGTCACTCTGCACCTCTGTTTTGACATTAGGACAGAAAAGCCAAGAGAAACAGTAGGTAATTTTTAAATTACTTTTTTACCATTATTTTTAAATTACTCTTTTACCATTAGGACAGTGTATCATATCCCAGAAGATGAACACAGATGGTTCTCGAGATGCCTGTAATTCTTTCTCTTCAAAACAACAGAGTCACTCTGCACAACTCCCCCCACCCCCGTCAGGAGGCTGTGGTGAGGTGGGGTCTGGTCTGTTTGCTGTGCCTGCAGTGAGAGGAAAGAGGGAATGGCCTCAAACTGAGACAGGGGAGATCCAGATTAGATATCAGGAAACAAATTTCCACTGGTCAGGTAATCAGGCATTTGGACCAGGGAGAGACTCTACCACCCAAGGAGGTCCTGGAGTCACCATCCCTGGAGGCATTGAAGAGGCATCTGGATTTGGCACTGGGTAATGTGATTTAGGTGTTTAGGGGTTATAGTGGTGATGTTGTGTTGATGCTTGGACTGGCTGACCTTAAAGGTCTCTTCCAACCTTGGTGACCCTGTGATATACTTGTTTTTAGGCTGGAGGTGCTGGCTGAGGCTGGGTGTACCCTTTGCTTGGGTGCTGGTTGTACTGTGGCTGCACCCTCAGATGCAACACTTCATGGAAATAAAGGGCAAAAAGTTTGTATTTCAGGGCATGAAATCTACCTGTATTTTCAGGTACAATATCCATCATGATAAAAACAGCTCTTCTGTACCTGGAGAACTTGCTATTTCAGGTTAGCAATGCCACTTTTTTTCTTTCGGTGAGGTTCTTTTTGGCAAGAGAAGCTGATTCTCCAGTTCTGGGTGATGCACAGAGTGTTGTCTGGCACTTGTAATCACTGAGGTGTTTTAGCCTCATAAGCACCTCATGCTGTATTTGGACTGACTGGCCAAGGTCTCAGCTTGGCAGAAAGCTTTAGGACATGTCTTGTCTCACATTTGATTAAGTGCAGCATATGATTTCAGCAGTAATCTCGTGTCTCTTGAAAGAGACAACTCTGTGCTGCATCTATATATATATTTATATATATATAATATAAAGAAAGATTGGCCAGCTAATGAGATAGATCCACAGTGCTGCAGGATAGTAAATAAATGCATTGGTGCAGTGGAGTGGAAAGCAAAGTGGAATAAACAGCTCTGCCAACACATTGTTCAGGTGTTTTAAGATTCAGTCGTTGGCTGCTTTCTGCAAGGTGGGCTGCTTGGGGCTGGCCCTTTTCTTCTAGTTTCTACAAGAAATTAAAAAAATTCACTTGTGATAAACATTTCTTCTACATGTTCCATCCATAGCAGTGATCAGAGAGGGATGTGAGTGGAAGGGGCAATTATCTGTGCTGCAGAAAGTGGGATTCAGCTGCATCCCAGGAATAGGTAATCAAGAAGGATAAGTTTAGCTCAGCCAAACCTGCATTGTGTATTAAACCTCTCCAACCCAGAGATTCACCTTGCACTGATATAGTTCCTTTTCCTTCTCAGGGAAGTAACATTGCAGACCATCTCTCAAGCACCCAAGCTGAGTGAGATCAGCATCTGGAAGGATCGAAGACACAGCCTGACAGATATGCTCTGGGTTATAAACAGGGAAATAGGGTTGGGAGAAACATTACATTTTCTTTAAAATTCTAATCGACATACACAGAGAATAACACAGCTCCTCTCAGTTCCCACTACACACCTCCCTGGCAGCTTGCTACTTGATTATTTAGCATTCTCCATTTTTTGTATTGAAACAGGTGACATTAGATTATTAGTGACCTGGTTGGTATTAGATTTTTTTTTTTCCCCTGGAGTTGTAATCCATTTTAGGTCTTTTTTAAAATTCATAATTTTAGAGCATGGAAAACTATATTGTTCCACCAAGTTTATTTCTCTGACATTTATTCAGTGCAGAGTGTGATCCTAATGTTAAAGGCTTTTGATTCGGAGCCCAGGATACAGACAGGTCTTTTCACTGGTCTTCCCTAAAACAGGACATTTTATCACTTGCTGTGTCTGGGAAGTGAATATGTTGGAGCAGCATAATTATTTGAAGGAGTATTTGTTTTTAAAGGATTTGTGGGAAATATTAGATGGCTCAGCCCAGTTGTGTCACAAGGTATTAAGGTTTCTGTCTGCTAATATCATGGAGTTGGGCCTGTATAGAGCCATAAATAGTATTGTGTGAGAAGCAGTGACAGACTTTTACTCCAGCTCATCTCTTTATCATGTCTTATATTAAATTTCAATGCAATCATTGAATTCCTTTGTGTGGGCAAATGCTTTTTGATGTCTCCTTCTATTAAAGCTGTAATATCCCTTTTAACCAGAGGGCTGCATGGAATTCATGCTTTCAAGGTGTGTTTCTCAAATAATCATCATCTCATTAATGTTGCCAGCAGAACTAATTGGGCTGTCAGAACGAGGTTTGGTGTCCAGACAGGGAATTTTGGTGGAATTAAGCTTGTTCTGATGGTGAGGAAAGTTCATGTGACTCATTAATGAGATGCTCATTTTGTTATCCTGCAGGAAAAGGCAGTTTGAGGTTATATTGTTTTAAATCCTGTAAATATGAAAGACAGATGCAAGAACTCCTATAATAAAATTTGAAAGCAAGTTCAAGATACACTGAAGATTTTCCTCTTCATCAACACCGGCATTGAAAGTACTGCCAAGGAGCACCTGGACACCATTCATCATGGATGAGAGTGGAGAGGCTGAAAAGATTACAGAGGAAATGCTCTGGAAATGCAGCAGCCAAGTCATTGTTTGGGGCCTGCTGTATTTAAAATGGCCATTTTACCTTCCCTTAATTCACACGTCTAATTAGAAAATGGATTGATCTTTGCCTGAAGTTGCTGGAGACTGGCAGGTGTCCATGGCAGGGCAGAGCAGAGCTCTGCAGTATAATGGACTGGTAAGTGTCCTCAGACAGAGTAAAAAAATATGTCTATTTATAGGCAGCTGCTGTTAATTATGCTTTGTTGGTGTAGAAAACCACAATTAGCTCAACTACGCTCTGCCTTCCTAATTTTGCCTTGTGCTTTCAGCTGGAGAAATCTCCTTCCTCACCTGAGTCCTAATGGGGTGGGAAAGAGCAAATCTTGATCTGCCCACGTTGGTGCCTTTAAGAACAAGCTGCAGGTTTCCTGCTGAGTCCTCTCTCCTTCCAGCAGCAAGAGCTTCAATGACTCGATGGGAAAACATCTGAAAATGCAATGAAGTTCCATGAGGAGCATTATCAAATATCTATTCATGTGGATTTATCTCCATTTCTATGGAAGCATCTGAACTCCTCACCAGAGACTTGTGGACTGGGACTGAATCTCTAGATCACATCTTTCACAACAGTCTTGATCTTTTGGCTCTGAATAAATCCAGTGCTGCTTTTAACAGGAATCTGAGCACAGGAAAATTCCCAGATCTTGCTCTGAGGGACACACAAAGGTGTTGGGGTTTTAATTTTGGATCCTTGTGGATGTGTTTGCATCAGTTCATTTGAATTTTTCCCCATGCCATGTTATTGTAGGGGCTTTAAATAGCTGGATATTGGAGACCAGTGGTTTATCCCTATGCTTCCAAGGAATAGTGCATTCCCTTAGATGGACAGCTTGGGGGGTTTTTGCTGAATATCACATTAATTCACGTGACAGAGAAGAACTCAGAAACCCGCAGTCAGTGCTTGGGATTTTCTGCATTTCCTTCTCCCCTTTGATTATTTTTGCTTTAATGATTTCCCTGGGGGTCATCCTGCTGAATTCCCAGCGTGTTGCTGTGGGGAGAGCTTTCAAAGGGAATGGCAAAGGCTTTTGCCAGATCAATACTAGACTTACTAATCAGTTTTCTTTGGTAATAAATTGACTCTTGCAGGAGTCTTTCAGAATTTACTTCAAACCGATGAGTTATTTTGCGAGTTCCGAAAATGTTTTAATTTCGAAATTGCAGCTTTTCATATTGACACTGTGTTTAACCCATCATGTTGTAAAAACAAAGGGTTTATTTGTTCCTCAGAGGGCTTTTGGGATCCTAGTCTTTGCCGGATTGAAGTGCCCTACACATGCTGCAGGCCATATTAGCAGGGCTTTTTCTGTTTTCCTTCTAATTCTTTATTAGGGGAATATTATTTCTGCTGGAGAAGGGGGCGTGGTTTTGTAGTTTGTTCAGAGGACCTTTTGTTTCTGAGCAATCTCATGGTCCTGGGAGAAGGAAAGTCAGTGTTGCTCTGAGCATTTCCTTACTGGTCAGAAGGGGAGTTGTTTTGGTCGATCGTATTTTTGGAGAAAACATTTCTTTCTTCATTTTCTGGGACTGCTTGAGAACTCAGAAAATAGACCCTAATCTGAAGTTTAGCAGCTGGTTTGTGCCACTTACCTCTGTGTGTAGGAGTTTGAGGAATTCCATGTCCTATCGGAGACAGATCTCAATAAATAATCTCCTCTATAATCTGAAATAGTGATTTTCACTGTATTGGTCAAGCTGTCATTGTCTTAACACCCACTATCTTGAAACATGGCTGATGTTTCCAGCTTCTGTGGGACATCAGGTAGCTGAAGGCAACCAGATAAACCTCTCTGTGCTTTCTGGAACATTCCTCAAGAGTCTGAGCTGAATAATGCTGCAACTATTGAGTAAATTTATCATTCCCTCTTCATAGAGATTACAGAGAAACCACCATTGTAAAACTTTTAACTCGGAAGTCCCACTAATATAATGGCCCTGATGTGTGAATTTTGGTGGGCTTTTTGTTGTTCTGCAATTATTTCAGGCTTTGAGAAGTTCCCATTAGACATACAAGCATG
This sequence comes from Oxyruncus cristatus, assembly GCA_013399855.1. Taxonomy (NCBI): domain Eukaryota; kingdom Metazoa; phylum Chordata; class Aves; order Passeriformes; family Cotingidae; genus Oxyruncus; species Oxyruncus cristatus. The sequence continues at coordinate 51,915 of VXAY01006182.1, forward strand.
CATGTGCCTAAAATGTCCTTAAAAACCAATTAAATGTGTGTATAGGAACACATTCTGCACTGCAGTATTTTGAAGAATATTACAAACATTAATTACTCTCCAGAGACAGGTGAAATAAGGATTAGTGCCGCCCCAATAGCTGGGGAATCAGAGGCATAAAGAGCAAATGACTCCTTTAAGGTCACGCAGAGCGACAACCAGGATCCCTGGATTCAATCCTTGCTGTGCCAAGATGCATCTTGTTATTCATTATCTGTTTCATTATTACCCTTTGATAAGGAACACTCTGCATAATTGCTTCTGTTCTCATTCGCAGTGAATCACCATTTCACAGCACCCTCAAATACAAGCTCAGAACTTTTAAAGTCCTATGTTGGTTTTTTTCCCCCCAGTTTAATAAGCTCACTGATGGGTATTTATGAAATAATTATGCCCCATTTGAGTTGCTGAGCCACCCACGGAGGGAGAAGATTGACAGCAGGAAGCTGACAGTGAGTTTGGCAGACAGGTTAAGTGATGCCATGCCCAGGGGATTTCCAGTGTCTGTGCATGAAAGAGGGTTTTCAGCATTCAGAGGATCTCACAAATCCTGTCAAAGGCAGTTAATGTCTCGTTCTGCAAACTACAGATTTATTCCCTCTCTATTTTAGATGCTTGGGCATAGCCATGCTCATAATCCTTTCCATTTGATATCAGGTTGATCTTTGCTGTCAGAGCCTGGAGATGGAGGGCTTTGGATAATGAAAAAGGAAGGGGGAATCAAACCCAGGCTTTTTGGGTTTGATACATTCACCTGAAGGCTCCAGCTCTGCTTGGGGCTGTGGAGGAAGACTAGAGACTGATTCCTTTTGACTCCATCCATAGGCATGAGCCCGATTTCCTGATCTGTGTGTTCCCAACCAGCTCCACAAGTGCTGCTGAACCTTCCTGAGCTGCTTTCAGGCAGCTGAAAGATCAGAAGTGCACTAAAACCACAGGCTTGGCCCAGCCCTGGCACATCCTCTGCAGTAAATCGTTCTATCCCATACCACTAGACCAAGTCTCCAGCAGAAAATTAACTTGATGATCTGATTCAAATTAGTTTCTTGATTTAATGGCAGTAGTTTAACTTTCCTGATGGTTGTCATTGCCTTGGCTAGCAGGAGTAATAGACTTGGTTTCCTTAAAGGCCCATTTACGGTGCATCCTCCGCTGAATCTTAAGCAATAACAAGCAGAAGCCCATATTTATTTCAAAATTATGGTATTTAGATGGTTAAAAATGTCAGGCTCTCTTGCCTCAGGTTGGTGACTGGGAATTGCCAGTATAAGAAAATGAACAGTCATAAAGTTAAAATATAGTTTGAATTGATCCCATTGCATCCTAAGATGATCTTTTTTCTTTCACTGCTGATTTAAACACCTGGGAGTGAAAGTCTTCATAAAATTAGGAACAGGCAAACCAAATCTTTTAGGAAATTAAACAGCACGGAATGTGATGTGTTTACACCCCTATAAAACCAGAATGACTCCACAGAAGAGAATTAAAAACAACTGAAACAAAAGGACTGATCTTCTTAATGGGTGAAGTGTCATTAAAGTATCCTTCAGTTTAGGTTACCTGAAGCAAATATGCTTCCAAAAATGACACTTCAGCTAGACAGCCATAAAAACTCATAGGCTGAGTTATTTTCCTTTTTAAGTCCTATAAATTTAGCTTCCCACAGGTAGATTACAATTGGATTTGGTGTCTCCACTTTTACACCCCTGGTGATTGGCACAATCCAAGGCTGGATTCAGCTGGGGCAAGCTGTCTACCCAGAAGCACTGAAGGTTTGGGCTGGTTGTCAGCTCCTTGTCAAGCTTTATTCCCTTCATTAAGAGTATATATATATATATATATATATATATATATATATACATCTGCTCTGCTTTGTCATGTATTAAAGGAACTTTTCCATTATCATTTCTTCCACCTATTTACCTTTTCCAAAGCAGGAACACTTACAGCTCTGAGGCCTTGAGCTTTCAAATTCTCCATTCACAGAACACCTGCTGACTCCTGTGATAACTCAGAAGACTCTGCTCCATAGTTCCTGAAGTTTGAAAAGCAAAGTCCATTTATAGTCCTCTCTGTTATGAATAATAACAATAATATAGACTCTGATCCACTGCGTTCTTATTTATGTGTGAAGCTGAATCCATGTGTGTAGTCCCTTGGGAATGGTTTATGAAATAAGGGTCAAATTCAGCCAATGCTGCATTTTGTGTGTTTATCATTAAATATTTAAAGCAAAATAGTTGAAAAAATAGATGGAAGATGCATTTTGAATGAAGGTAATGAAAATATGTAAGTGGGGAAAACACACACTGGAATGTGCTGATGGTTCTAATCAAAAAATGAAGTGTAAAGATGTATTTCTATTCTATGAGGAATTTGTGCTTAAATGTTGTGAAAGATTCATGAATTCTGAACATGTTTAGATCACAGATCTACATAATTTGTAAGAGGGAAATTTTCTCTCTCTGCTCTAACCAGCCCAAGTGTCTCTAACAAATGTGTTACTCCAAAGTGCAGATCAGAAAAACAACAAAGAACAAATCATAGTCAGAGCAAAGACCAAGATATTAAAACTATAATTCAGCCCCCAAGTTGACAGAGTAAGATGAGGCAGTGAAACTGTGGCACCATTAGCATGTAACAGGAGCTGTTATGTGTGTTTAAATGTATTCTGACGGAATAAAATTGCTTGTCCTTGCAGCAGGGGTTATCACTTTGGTCCCTGGCAGCACCAGGGAACATTAAACACAAGAGCAAGCTCATGTCTAAAACTAAAAAGTCTGGATAAGATGACCTTGATCTAGGCTGGGAGAGTCCCAGGAGTTCCAGGAGCTTTATTAAAACTTAAAAGCTGGGCTGTTGTTTAAACTTTATTCTCTTCCCTCCCCAAATAAATGAAATATTGGCAGAATCTCTTGGCTGGCTGGCTGATGTGCCAGCTGAGGGCATGTCCATCACCCTTGTGTGGATCTTTCAGAGGTACCAATCCAGTGGGATTTTTCCCAAAATGACATGGCAAGTTGGACTGGGGGGAACCTTTCTCTTTGTTATAGTTACAGCCACTGCTCTGGAGCACATGTGAGATAGGCTCTATTTTCTTGGTTTTCCCTGTGGGTTGTCAGTCTTGGGGAGATATTTCCACAGGCACAGCTGGCAATTGTGATCTTTGCAGCCATCCCAAATCCACTTGCCCTGTAATTCCTTCCTGACCTAAGTGATCCTATCAGATTCCATATCACCGTTGTAGTAAAGGAGTCAGTGTTACTACTACATTTTAGGATCTTTTATTTATAAAGAATGCATCTATAGAGTCACAGCAAGTAACATACTAAGTATTGCTTGTGGACAGGGCTTCCAATGGCTTCTGGTGCCTCTTCATTATTCAGTTTGCATGTTTGTTATTCTGTTTTTTTAAAGAGAAAACATTACCAGTGTCTTGAGAGCCATCTGTGTTCACCCTCTGGGATATAACACACTGTCCTAATGGTTAAAAAAAGGTCATTTAAAAATGACCTACTGTTTCTCTTGTCTCTTCTGTTGTGCTCATTATTCCGATTCGTGATGCGGCTCAGGAATTTTGGGGTGCCTGGGATACTGATGCAGAAGAGGTGTAGGAGGAAAGGCGGTCATGTCAGGCTATTCCAGACCACCTGGGCCAGGCTTAGGGCTAAAACAGGCAACTGCCTTAAGTTTTAGAGCCAGTGGAAGCATAAGGAGATTAGTGTCCTAGTGCAAGGTTGGGAAGAGTCACATCCAAAGTGACTCGGCATTGTGCCCTGTGCAAGGGAGATGAAGGGAATTTTCCCAGGTAAGGAAAAGTCAGTAACAATGTGATTTACAGTGCTGCCCACTCTGCTTCTCATCCTGTCCTCTGCTCACAGGACACGTCTCCGTCATTTATAATTACTCCCCGTGTACAATTCTATGTTTGAAAGCCAGAAACAGTTCTGATCTGTCTTTTACAGGCTCCTGAAGTAAAAAATCCCAGATCTAAACAACCCCTTATTTGCCATAGCCAAATTTTAATGCTGAGACTTCAATCCATGTATATTTACTAACTACAGCATATCGGTAATGTTTTTTGCAGAGGCTGCTGAGCTTTTTGGGCTGGAAGTCAGCCTGAAGAAGACGGAAGTTTTCTACCAACCTGCACCTCAGGAAGTCTTCCATCACCCCCATATCATCACTGGTGAATCAGAGCTCAAGTCAGTGCAGCAGTTTACTTACTTGGGAAGCATCATCTCCTCGGATGGTAAAATGGACAAAGAGATAGACAACAGGCTAGCGAAGGCACACAGAGCTTTTGGGAGACTCCGTAAAAGAGTTTGGTGTAATAAACACCTGAAGAAAAGCACAAAGATCAGTGTTTACAGAGCCGTTGTTTTGTCTACTCTTTTGTATGGGCCCAAATCATGGGTCATCTACCGCCACCACTTGAGACTCTTCGAACGCTTCCATCAGCGTTGTCTCTGCTCAATCCTCAACATCCACTGGACTGACAAAGTGACCAATGTGTCTGTCCTTGAACAGGCTGCGGTCACCAGTATTGAGGCCCTGCTGCTGAGAACACAGCTGTGTTGGGCAGGGCACGTCTCCAGGATGGAGGACGACCGCCTCCCCAAGATTGGGCTCTGTGGCAAACTCGCCACTGGCTGCCGCAAGAGAGGAGCCCCAAAGAGGAGATACAAGGACTGACTGAAACAACATCTCGGCCTCGGCCATATCGACCACCATCATTGATCTACTCTGGCCTCCAATCGGGAGGCCTGGAGACGCACCATCTATAACGGTGCTGCCCTTTTGAGATCACACAGAATCATTTCTGAGGAGAAAAGGCAAAAGAAAGAACCGAGTCTTGCCAGTACCACCCAAGGAGACTTTCCCCTGTGCCCTTTGCAACCGGACTTGTCTATCTCGCATTGGCCTTTTTAGCCACCAACGTGCTTGTAGCAAGCGTGGGTAGAGTCCTTCTCTAATCTTCGTTCATGAAGCCCGGCCATGATGATGATGATGATGATGATGATGATGATGAGTAATGTTTTAGTTGTAAGCATCCCTTCTCCTGCCACTGCATTTGTGATAGGAAGGAAACCAGGGCCATCAGAGCACTTCTGGAGCCTTAATCATCCTGTTTCCCACCCAGAGTATTAAATTTGGTTACAAAAAGATCTATGGCCATGCTTCTCTCCGTGCTTCCTCTCTGCCTGTCTCTAGATGGATGCTCAGAGGAGTTGGTGGGTAATTTACTCAGTCAAGTGTGCATTTAATGCTTCAGTTACTTCTCTTAGGTAGAGCCCCCTCATCCTGTGTCTCACAGTCAATGAAAAGCAACAGGGAACTGGAGATGTAAAATGTATTCCTTGAAAATGTGCTTTTTAGTCCCGAATTTTCCACATCTTTATAATGCTTTGAATTTGCCGGAACACGGTAGAGTTAATGAGTGTAATTTATCAAAAAGATAATGAAGCATTAGGCCTGGAGCTGGCCCTGACCTGTGCGTGCTGCACCTTCACCAGCCAACAACACCACAAAGGTCGGTGGGATGAAGGTTAAATATCAGGTGCCTGCAGTGAAGTCATCCAGGATACATTAAACCATCTAGGTTTGGTTGAAGCCACGTTCCCTCACCTTTGGGGGGCACAGACAGTGCCTCTGGTCCAGCTGAAAAGTGGCAACTTAGAATCATGGAACCACAGACTGGTTGGAGTTGGAAGGGACTTAAAGATCATCTTCTTCCAACCCTGGACACTTTCCACTAGCCCAGGTTGCTCCAAGCCCCATCCAACCTGGCCTTGGACACTTCCAGGGATGGAGAACTTGCTAAACTCCCATAACTTGGTGGGGTTGCCGCCCCTGCTGAAATTCGGACCGAACCTCTCACCACAGATGTTGAGCCCTCGTTTAAAAGAAGCTGAGTATATAAGAAAGATATTAAGTTATTAGAGAGCATCCAAAGGAGGGCAATGAAGATGGTGCAGGACCTTGATTTGAAGCCGTGTGAGGACACTGAGCGCACTTAAGTGTGTTCAGCTGGAGCAGAGGAGACTGAGGGGAGACCTCACTGCAGTTCCAACTGCCTGGGCAGGGGCAGAGGAGGGGCAGGACTGAGCTCTGCTCTGTGTGACCAGGGACAGGACCCAGGGAACGGCTGGAGCTGTGTCAGGGCAGGGTCAGGTTGGATCTCAGGGAAAGGTTCTTCCCCCAGAGGGTGGTTGGCACTGACCAGGCTCCCCAGGGCAGTGGGCACAGCCCCAAGGCTGCCAGAGCTCCAGGAGGGTTTGGATGATCCTCTGGGGCACAGGGTGGGACTCTCGGGGATGGGCTTGTGCAGGGCTGAGGGTTGGACTCGATGGTCCCAGGGGGTCCCTTCCAGCTCAGCACATTTTTTGACTCTGTGAGTGTTGAGGCCCGACCCAGGCAAACTGCAGCATCTCGTGGAGCATCTCATGGAGATCTGTGTCCTGCCTGGAACAGCCACACAGGGCAGTGACACTGTGTGGTGATATGCAGTGGGAAAAGCAGTATCCCTGTGCTTCTGCCCCTTCCCTTTCCACCCACCTTCCCATACGTCAGAGGTCTCTGTGTTTGACACCTACTGTGAATCACCTTCTCCCTAAACCACCGTGTTCCCCCCTTCTGACTGAAGGGGCGCCTGGCACAGAAACCTCTCCAAGCTGTCATCCCTCCAAAGAAACTTCCAGAGAAACTGAAGGCCAAGCAGTGCTGGTAGCCATGTGACACTGGATCATAATGCTGGGAGAGTCCTGTTCAGCCACGTGAAAACATTCAGCAAGGGCAGCTTCAACATTTGGTTTCTCTCTCTTGATCCATTGAAGAAGAAAACCTGCTCTGGCTCACTCAGATGTTGGGATGATGATTGTGCAGGGAGAAGATGCTCCAGAGCATTGTTATCACAGTGAAATATGGGAGGCTGTGTTGGTGTTAGGATTATTTTTATTTATTTACCAGTAAGAATTATTAATGTTAGCTGTGCTTGCCACAGAGAAAGAAATCCATGGTCATTGTGAGAAACCTGAAGCAATTGTTTTAAATAACAGACTGGACCTGCAATTAGGAGAGGGAGAATCCATTATCAGCTTTTTAATTGCTCAGGCACTGAAGAGAGACAAAAAAGGTTGCTGTTCATCACAGTGGTTTTACAGCACATCATTGCTTTCTTTGCCTGGGATTTGTCATCCTGATGATTTAAGCTTCCTTTTAAAGCAAAATTTCTCTCTAACTCAACATACCCACTTGGGAGATTTCAGCCCCTGGGCTAGCTGATAATGTGATTGCAGATGTTTGCTTTTTTAAACAGATTACTGAGGTGGCTGAATGTGATATTGAGATTTAGCAGTTATTAGGACTTTCCAGCAGGCCTGGGATGGGAATTTCGGTTTAATCACTGCAAGTTAGAGTTATGAGGTTCAGATAAAATAACTGTTTGCAATTATGTGGCTGAAGCCTCCTGAGAGACCTAAAATTCAGCTCAGACTGTTAGTGAGCAAACAAGCTCTTAACTTGCCTGGCAGGATCCTTCTCTACAGGAGCTCAGGTGCTCCAAAGCATTTTGCTGCCCCAGGAGAAGTGATGAGCCCAGGTTGGACAAGGATTGGAGCAACATGGTCCAGTGCAAGGTGTCCCTGCCTGTGGCAGGGGGTAGGACCGGATGGACTTTAAGGTCCTTCCAGCCCAAACCAGTCTGGGATTCTGTAATTCTGTGATTTATGCAGAGGTGAGGGGGGATGTGTGTAACCCTTCCAGGCCCTGCTCACCAGTAAAGTGTTCAGGAATAATCTGACCTTTGGGATTAAATTTTTCCAGACCAGCTTCCTCATTTTTGTCTCCTTTCCTTACTCCTTTCCACCCTGTTCCATGACATAATGGTTGGAACAGGGTTTCTGTTGTATAGGGGTGGCAAGATCAGGTTCTGAGTGTCTTGGCCTTGTCTTTCCACTGCAAGTGATTTACCTCCAGTTGTTCTTGTGGTGTCTGAACAAGTTCATGTTCTGTGGTGGAGAGAGAGCCAAGAAATACAGAGTATTTCACTATGGCAGAATTTCAGGAGCTCTTACCAAGGGATTTAAAATTATTTTATTTTAAAATGTTAATTAGTTCAACTTCCTGGATGGGGATGTGGCCATTTTCCCGAATGGGGAGCAGGTACAGAAAAAACCACCTTGCCCAAAGTAATTTAGACAGAACAGACAGAAGCAGAATTCAATGATCCAATGATTTTAGAAAGACTTAGTACTCTTTGAGAAAAATAAATTTGATTGGGTTAGTGAATAAAAACCATCCTGAGGGGCGATGAAGTGTCATCACCCAGAGCAAGTAAAATGTCTATCAAATATTTCCGTACCTGTAAAACTGGGATGATTTTTCTTGTATTTGTCCTATCACAGGCCACTAAGAACTGGGGTTATCTCTCTTGCTGTGAATATGTTCAGCTCACAGTGAGGTCTCACTTTGGGCAAGGATCTCTCAGCATCATTCTAAGACAGGTCACAATAACAGTGACAGATCTGGAATCTAGAAAATCAGGCTTTATCACCATTCCAGAGTTAAAACCTCCATCCAGGTCCTTTCAGCTCCTGAAAAGGTTTGAGCTTTGGAAAGGCTGCAGTTTTCCTTGCCACCAAACAGCTCACTCACTCCAGTTGATGAAGTAATTTCCCATCCTGTCTCTCCAGCAGAAGTGCACGAGCTACAGCTTGACTGGAACATGACAAAGAGGAAAAATGCCTTCCCTCCCAGAGCTGTCCCTGCTCCCCACATCATTCCTCTCACGGCAGAGCTTGCCACTGCTGGGCCGTGTCCTTCCTCCATGGAAGCTGTGGGACATTTCTCCCGTTTTCCTCTCTGTTCTCATGGCTGAGAGCTGGGTGGTTTTGTGGCTCTCCTTTCGGTGTCTGGAAGGATGCTCTGACTCCACCTGAGCAGAATCATAAATGTTTAAAAAGCACTAATGACCACCCCACATCTGGAATTAATACCTCTAGAGATCAAGAGTGTAAGCAACACTCTCACCTTCACTAAAATTCATGTTTTCTTCATATAGCAACAGTGAAAAGTGAAGCCCACTCCCTGCTGCCCTGTGGGAAGTGGGAGAGACCTACAGCCACGTTCCTGGGAAGAAGCAGTGAGCACAGTGTATCCTTCAGCTCCGTAGACTGGGAGCTCTTGAATTCCATCAGCATTTTAGATGAACTCTGGAGCTGTCCCAGATTTGCATTCCTGCATGTAAATGCCAAAATATCTTCTGCTTTCAGCTCACCTCTGGCAAGCAAAACACCAGAGAGCAGAGGCCCCACTTCGAATAGATTGAATTCCAGCCACAAAGAAACCTCATTTGGATGCTTCTTGCAGGAGCCACTGTGCTGTGTTTCTTCAAACCCCAGAGTAGGAGTAAAACTGAAATTATTGAGGCAAACAGCTTAGGGAGTTTCAAATGAGGATTAGACAATTATATGAACAAGAATAGGGAGGATAAAAAGATAAGGGCTATCGAGTTGCCTGTATCTGCTTATAAATTCATCACCAGGATACAGAGACGGTAGAAATCCCATCAGCACTGCCATCAGGGAGGGCATCTCTGCATGAGCTGCATCGTCTTGCAGCAGTGACTTTGGATGTATCTCTGGGTTGCTAAGTAGAGGTGTTTTAAAGAGACTGTGTTTTGCAGCAGGTGGTTGGTTGTTTTGCTCTTTCTCACACCCAGATCCCTTTGTTGTGGCAAGAGATGATGCCTCAAATAGCTCAACACCTTGGAATGCCTGTTCCCTGTGAAACAAGGAGTATCTGCTAATCATCTGGGACTCAGCTGAGCTCAGAATAGATTATTACTCATATTTTTTAAGTTCTGCCTAATATACAGTAATTATTCCCTACCACAGGGGGGAAAGGAACCAGGACCCATCAGTGCTGTACAAGTGTTATATGGGTGATGAAATCTGGGGAAAATTTCATTTTTAGGTTTATCTTACCCTGAGTGCTTAACTTGGTGAAATAGCAGCTGTTCTGAGGCAGCCAAAGGGCTGCTCACAGTTAAAGCATGACTTGGACTCTTAGATCAGCTTCCAGAGGTTTTCCTGTCCTTGCTCTGGCTCTGGGAAAGCCAAGGCAGTCTGGATATCTGAGGGAAGCCTGAATTCACTGACACACAGTGTGGCTCTGCTCTTCCCAGCTTCCTTGTGCCCAGCTGCCTTATCCCAACTCTGCTCCATGGCTTAGTTGTGCCAGCCCAGCTCCTTTTTGGGACCAAGCTGGAACATGTCTCAGCATCTTTTTGGGATGTTTTCCACAGGGTTCTGTTTTCCTCCTCAAAGTGCCAGCTCATATTGGACCAGATTTGTACCTTCCTAGGCACTTCACAGGTGTCAGCAGGATGCCCGTGAGGTTGGTGAGAGCCTTGAAATGCCAAAATAGCCTCCTTCTTCCTAAAATGGGGATCCTTTCCCGATGGACAGGGGATCCATTTCCATTAGCTTGTGTCACTACAGGATTTGTGACACACAGATGAGGAGTCTTGATTCTCTGTAGCAGAAAGAAGCAGTTCCCAGGCACTCCCCAGTGACCATGACTTTGTTCCCTCTGTGTTTAGTGAGGTGACAGTCACAGAGGGCATAAACCAGAGGAAAGCCTACAGATAAACCTGTACCTAAATTACCACCAAAGAGCTTCTCTCTCACTCTTTCTCTCATTTCGTACTCCATCAACCAATATTCCCTGGAGACCATCTTCTAACGGAAAGATTCCCTCCTAGGCAAGGGGAAAAGAAATGAAAAGATTATTTGCTTGGACACATCATCTGGAGAAGGGAAATCAGCTGGGATTGTTTATTCCGCAGAAGAAGCAGGAGCACTGATGACAAAAAAATCACTTATAACCCGGGAGAAATATCACACCGTGCTTGGCAAAACACTCCTGTCTGTGTGGGACCTCTGCTGAGATTTCTTGTGGTTGTGACACTGAAGTGAACGTGTTTTACTGTAAGATACCAACTCTGTTAGGCCCCAGGGAACTTTGGCTGCGGGAGGGGCATCTTTGCTCCCGGACCTTCTGTGACTGAATCTGGAGCGGCTGTGTGTGATTTATCTCCCTGTAGGATTCCTGGGGGCCAAGGATTTCCCTTCCCTGTGACAGGGGCTGCTGGAGTTTTCCCTTTCCTCTACCATCTTCCCAGCACTCCCCAGCACCCCAAGCTGCTGTGACTGGTTTGCTCAGCAGTGCACTGACATTTTTTCCCAGGACAGCCTTAGAGGCAAAGTGGGCTGTGTGGTTAAATGAACCCATTTCCAGCAGCACCAGGAGAAAGGATGGCTGAGCAGGCAGGGAATTTCCACAGGAGCTGGGATTAGCCCCGGGGAGGTCACAGAAGGTGCTGTACGACCCTCTGGAATTGTTCCTGGAAATGCAGCCACCTGAACCCAGCAGTCCAGATTATCAGGCCACTGATGTGATCCCACTGGTATCTGCACCCCCAGCATTTTGCAAGTGAGAGGGTCATAATCCATCTTCATTTTAATGTAGTTATATAACTATAGTTGTACTCTGTCTTCAGTTTTACCCTGACATTGTGTCTGAGCAGAGATGAATCATTTCACCCTCCATCATAGCTGAGCCTCTTCCAGGTTTGGACTAAAGGGACATTAAAATGTCAATATCTGTGTGAAATTATTGCTCCTGGCAGAGATCTGTTTCCAAACGTCCCTCCAGAACTACTGCACCTCTTCCCTAGCCTGCAGGGCTGTTCAGAATTCACTCATCAGCCCTCAAAATACTTTTATCATTAATATTATTATTATTTTATATAATATATTCAATATGCTTAATTATTACTATAGTTATAATTTCACTAAATTGCTAAAGATTAAAATTAGTAGAATAATAATGAATATGCTATTAATTATTAATAGTATAAAAAGTCCTGCTCTGGTCACAGCCAAGTTCTTTGGCAGAACTGTTGCTCTCTGACCTCACTGATAGGAAATATTAGTGGGACTCCCCCAGATTTCTCCGCAGATTCCCAGTGGGTTGTGCAGTGCTGGGTGCTGGGGATCCCTTCTGGAAGTGCCACGTGATCTGGAGAGAAAATGTCTGGGAAAAATGTCAGAATTTTGGCAGGAATAGCTCCAAGTCCTTCAGCAGACTCCCCGTGGAGCTCTCCTGTGTACTGGTAAGTACAGAAGCGCTATCCTGAGTGACTGAATCATTAGAGCAGTGCCAAGGGTGTTTGTGGTCCATCCCCCACCTTGCTGGTGCTGCTCTGAGCGATACAGCTGATGATATTTTGTGTTGCAGCTGTGTAGTTGCCAGGGCTTAATTTTGTTGCTTTATTTTTATTTGACTTGGCTTTGTTAAGAACAAGGCAAACGAACTGTCTGTGCCTGAAGGTGCCATCTCAGAGCCAGGCTGCAGGTCTGTGTTCACTTCAGCAGTGCAGGAATCAGCCTGAGAGCCAAATACACCGACCTACAGAATCCCAAAAAACACTCCCAGAATATTTAATTCATGTGTTGGAGATAAACTGTGAGACAAACCTCGACTGAACATCATGATTAATTTGGGGGAATGCATATGTTTGTGCTGGCAACCACAGCTGCTCTCTTCTGGAGGCAATCAAAAGCATCCATCTGTTTATTGTCAGAGTTTCTAGGCCGGGTTTTGATTCTCTTTGTAAGCCCAGTGACTCAGAGGTGGAGATCTGCAGACCCCTGGAATTCCAGGAGTTGTCCATTCTGTCATGTCAAAGCTAATCTGGATGCCTTGAACAGCAAATCTTTGTTTGAATGATAAAGAAAGAAGTGTAAGAAGAGAATGTTACCTGTCGAGCAAATACTGGCTGTGTATCAGAGGGGAGATGCTGCACAGCCTGTTCCTCCCCTTCCCTTGGCAGCTGCCTCCAGAGGGCCTGTAGCGTTCCTGAATATACATGGAGACATTTTTTAATGTAAAATTCCCTATTTCCACTTCTCCTGTAAACTACAGTGTGCAAATGGCACAACTTCATTACATTTATGAACTTTATCAATGGAATGTTCATTAAGAAGGAAAAGCACCTGGATCACTGAGCCACAGCTTGCTAAAAAGCTTCATTTTGGAAAAGTGGGATGGTGTCTTTAAAAAGAGACCATTGAAAGGGCCTGAGCACTCCTGGTCCTGTCAGAGATCCTGTGGTACCTGTTCCCAAAAATCTCCCCAGAACTACCATCGTGTCCCCTGGATTGTGGAGCTGTCCAGCACCAGCCCAAGTGAGGGCCTGGGTCCAGAACCAGCTTTCTCAGGCTCTGGCAGAGGAAACACGACCAACCAGTAAAGATAGGCTGAATTCTGAATTTCAGCACCCAAAGCGCCTGCCAGACTCATGCTCCAAACTCACGGTCACCTGATGGTTCCCAAATCTTGCCTGGCCAATTAAAAACAGACCAGCAAAACATACCATCTTTTAATTTATTCCCACGAGTCTTGCACTGAGACCAGTTGCCTGTTCGTCTGTGAACACAACGGGCTGTGGGCAAGAAGGGACTGAAACACTCAGCAGTGAAACAGGAGATAAGCACAAACACCCTGAGCTGGGGTCTGATGCCTTACTGAGGTTTTTCCTCCCATTTTTAAGCATCAGTTTGATCCTGCCATAATCCAGTGCCAGGGAAGAATCCTCAGTCTCAGCTGACAGAGCCCTCTGGGATCCCACCCTTCCATCCCTGTTTCTGATAAACAGGAGATGACAGTCCCATAGTACCAGAACCACATGGAAACCTCACATCAGTACAATAGGGACGGGGAAGGCCTTAAGAGGAAAAAAGATGTTATTCCAGCAAAATCCATGGATCCATGAAGGCATGGAGGTCTAAGGGTGAGCAGGCTGCTACAGCAGCTCCTTGCCATACTCCCTAGGGAAGGAAAAACATTCCCAGTTTCTTTCTGTACCTGCAGCCAGGACTGCCAGGCTGCTCTCCTTTATTTCTGCTGGAGCAAGGCTTGCTCTGAGCAGCAGGGATGAGGTTTGGAATGAGCTCTGGGACATGCTGCCAGTCAGGAGAGAAGCAAACTGGCAGTCCTTGGGGCAAGTCAGACCCTCCCCCAGTGCTCAAGGGAGCTTATTTCATTTAAAACCGCCACAAAATGGGTGCTGGCAAGAGAGCTTGCTTACAGACACTTGTGGCACCCTTTAACAGGGAAGGGGAGCACGTCAGAAATTGTTATTTTCCGAGATTTACTGGGAACAAGAGGTTGCCCCTTCCCACCTCCTCCACGTCCTGCAGCAGCTTGCTCACGTTCACTCCCATGTCAAGCTGTGAGGACAATTCCTCCAATTTGTCCTGCTCAAAACATCCAGTCTTGTTTTGTCCTGTGACCCTCCTTCCCCCTCATGGACCAAGATCAAGGCAGTGGGATTCCAGCAGGAATTTCCCAGGGTGTGGGGCTGTGTTTAATCACTGTCCTTTCCACTGATCTAATACAACCAAAACCAAACAAGTTTCAAATCCATAGAAATCAATCATGTTTTCCACCACACCTCTGACCTTCACTTTCCCCTGGAAGCACCTCAGGAAACAGTATAACTTCCATGCGAGGAGTGCTTCTGCTTGCTTCGAGATCCCACGGAAATCTGTAGGTTGGCTGGGCTTTTGCATTCTGATAATTTCTGATCCATTTGCCCAAATACCTGTGACTGAAGAATAGCAAATCAGTGGAGCTCTGCCTGAAGGCTCGAGGGGATTCTTGTTTAGTTCAGAGTTGAATTGACTTGATTGCAACAACTCATTGCAGGTCTTTGGGAAACTCTTGGCATAAACAGGAAAAAACCACACAGTGTTTGTAACAACTCTGGTTTTACATTTCCAACCTGCAGCAATGCTGAATGAAAGCAAATGTGTCACTTAATGCCAGACAAATATCCATCATTATTCTTATCCAAAGAAATTATGAATACTGTGGATTCACCCAAGTTATGGAGCTGGGGTTGTTGGAATCTTTTCTCAGTGCTGCCAATACACGGTGTGGCCTTGGAAGAGGTAAAGAGTGAATGAGGTGAAAAACCTTGACTGACTTTGCTGTCCCTTAATTTGCCTGTTCTGAAAGGGAGGTTGCTTTTTATTCAGTACATAAAACATCATCATTCATAGGAACAGAAGTAAAAGCTCTTTAAATTGCTTTGGGTTAATTTTCTACGAGCACAGAGGGGATTGAGCAGTGCTGGATATCAACCCAGCGAGAAAAAATAAAAGGAATAAACCCGGTATATCGTGGAGACAGTTACATACAACAGAAACCTGCCATGCTTTAAATAGTTTGGTTAAATCTGCCCCCCAAAAACCCTGGACAAACATACATTTTGGTCTCTCTCAGATCAATCAGGAACAGATAGAAGTGACTTAACGCTTGAAAGCACAGCAGTGCCATGAGCAGGCAAGACTGGGAGAAGCCTTTCCCAGGACTGGGACACCTTTCTTCGAGCCTTGGAACTCGAAGATTTTTGAGTGCTAAAGCTTCTTCACCTTTTCAATTCTTAACTCTCCTTTCTTCCTAAATCCAGAAGGAACACACTCAAGAACAATCCCCATCACCTGTGTCATTACTGAGGCTTAAGAAGCAAAGAGGGTAAATCATTTCTTATTTAGCAGTGGAGGTGGATGGGAGGAGGCATCATTAGGCAACCAAAGCCCAGTCTGAGCACAGTGGGTGCTAAGCTGGCTCTTAGTCTCTCCTAAGTGCTTCTGCTTTAGCTTGAATCAGGAAAGGCAATTTAGGGGAGAGAAAAATAAGGATTTAGCCTGAACATATCCCACCTAGCTAAAGATGTGCTAAACTCAGTAGCAAGGCCCCGCAAATTAGTAAAGGGGCAAAATTTACATAAAAACGGTTTTTTCCTCAGGCCCCACACGAGTTGATCCGGGTTTAATGCTAATTGAGACCGAGGTAATCCTAGTTTACAGAGGGGCTTGGGGGAAGATGTTAAAGCAAATGCTTCTTAGAAAAACGTCTGTGCAGCCCACGGAGTGCAACAAATCGATTCGTTCTTGTTTTCGCTGCCAGTTTCGAAAAGAAATGTTGAACCCTTGAAGTACTCGACCCGGCTTTGTTGCCTCGCACGTTAGTTTGAGCTGTATAGAAAATACTGTGGGAGGGATCCAGTAGATCTTGTTGTTCCCAGTACTTTGCCAGTGAGCAGCTGCTCTGTTAAACCACTTCAAAAAAAACACCCTTTGTTGTTTTTTTTTTGGTCTCAGTTTTCCAGTTGGGGGATATCCAGAGGAAGATGGGGGAGAGGAAGATGTGCTGACTGCAAACATTCTGCTAATCCTCACCAGAGAGTAATTAAGGCAGCACTCACAGAACCATTTAGGTTTTCCATTCCTTACTCCTCATCAGCTCTTTTCCTTTTCATTCCTTAGGGTTGATCCTCTTGACCTTTTTCTGGTTTGTGGTATCAACAAGGCTCTGTCTCTGGTTTCTGATTTAATTTAAACCCTTATCCGGCAGCTGCCTCCTGGAGAGTTTTCCATCTCTCGGAGCTCACAGAAGCTCTGTGACACCACAAACCTGGGCTTAAGTGGCTGTCAGGTCACATATTCCTTTACCTTTCTAGTTCAGAAAAATCTACAGTAGATAATAATCATATTTATTAAAGGAGAGAGTCGCTGATAAACCCACCTGTTCTCCATTTCTACTGCCTGAGTCTACCAAGCATAAAATATACCTTCCTAAACACATGTCTGTGATGGGAATTGTTCTATTTCCCATATTAAAGAGCCTCAGGAAAGATTTTGTCCATTTATGTCGGAATTGACATGAGTTTTTCTCACGATGCACTATCAGAATTGGCCACTTAATGAGATAAATTCTCCACTCAGCCACAGATTTTCCTAAGCCAGCTGCAAACAAGTTACTTTATAGAAAGGGTATAATTTTCCAAGTGCTTTCAGCAATACAAGGTTAAAACTTTACTTGAAAACCCAGCATTCCAAGTGCTGTCCTCTGTGCTGGCAGTTCTCCCTGTGCCTTCCACTGACTGTGGCTTGGAGGTTCATCTTTCGGGAAACCTTGACTTATCATTTTTTAGGACTAAAACAAGTGAACAACATGAGTCAGTATTTTGGGGAAACTGTTATTTTTAGGGTATTCTATTTTCTGGCTTATATTTTTATTCCAAGTTTAAGAGGAACTGGCCAATCAAACTGCAAGTCACAGCCCTGGGTCAGGTGAACTCGGTGAAATTCCTGATCCACCCCAGAGTCAGGGAGTTATCAAATATATCCCCTTGTCCCTACAAACTGGGCCCTCAGTATGAGCATTCCTGGGACATTCTGCTCTCCACAATTCCCGTGGAACATTATGAAGTCAAATATCCATGGCCCTTATCCGTTGCGTTCCATCTTTGGAAAGGACAATGCAATTAAAAAAATAAATAAAATCGATCAAAAGCAGTGTTTTTGGACTCTTGTTTTACATTCTACAAATGCTACTTGGTAAGTATTAATTCAGTTTAGACCCTGGAGCACATGGTGGTTGTTTGTTTTAGTACCAGTCTAATAATACACCTGCCCAAAGGGCTTAAAAACCCAACTGATAACAAGAACAATTGTGTTTTCTCCTACTACACTATTAATAAGTGCCAAGACAGTTTCTGTGCTGGTATTTCATATCTGGCATTGGATTGCACGACAGAAAAGAGAGGAAATAAAAACGGAATTTACAAGTTTTGCGGGAGTAGTAGAGAGAGCAGGCAAAAAAAAGTGCATGGAATGTTATGTGTACGTGTTTCTTCATAACTACATGGTCTCTGTTAATCTCCATAGACACAACTTGACCAACCTGTAATTTTCCCATTACCCATTAAATCAGTACAAGGCCATGCATTCGTTTATACAAAATCTATTAACTTACAAGAGATGTCTCCAAACCACTTTATGGTTTAAAATTGGTAAATTTTAACATTGTAATATGGGTTTTTAAAATTAACCATATTACTATTAACCAGTTTGCTGCTTAATAGACACACTTCCCTAGGCTGCCCAGGGAAGTGGTGGATTCTCCATCCCTGGAGGTTTTCAAGACGAGGCTGGACGTGGCACTTAATGCCATAGTCTAGTAACCACAGTGGGGTTGGATCAAGGGTTGGACTTGATGATCTCTGAGGTCCTTTCCAACCCGTCTGATTCTATGATTCTAAGAGGGGAAAGGCTCCAGCATTTATTTACAGACAGATTTTTAAGCCTTGGCCCCTGCTTCTGCTGCTAACACTCGTGGAGTCCTTTTAACCTCCCTTCCTAATCTAATCCCTCGGGATCCAGGGGTGTGAGGAGGTGTTAAAACTCTCCAGCAGCGAGGAGGGTATTTTGCCAACTTCTTCCTCTCGGTGTCCCGCTGGGAAGGGGATGGCTCAGCCAGGCATCCTGCATCCCAACAAGGAGCCAAAGCAGGCATTACCCTCAGAAAACTGCCTGGAACTTAATTTGTTCTTACCTTCCCCCTTAATTCTTCAGCCATAGGAAGTGTCCAGTTATGTAAAGAAAGAAAAAAAAACACGGCTAAGCCACTGGAAGAGAGGCAGCAACACATACCTTGTTTTATTATCTTCACCTGGCGTCTGTACAAACTGTAAATACCACTGAAATCTGAGCTACAAGTTGCTCCTTTAGCAGCGCAGCTTGCTGAGGGCCCCGCGGGGGCAGCTCAGCCACAGGCGGCGTTTCACCCTCAGCTGAGCGGGCCCCGCGCCCAGCACGGCCCTGCCGAGCTCTGCAGGCTCGGCCTGTGCGCAGGTAACAACTCCACGAAGGCACCTCCCTGTCCTCAGCCGCAGCAATTGAAACCAAGTCCTCTGACATGTCCCCCCGGAGCATGAAAGGATCGGCGGAGGGTGGGACTCAGTTTTGGAGCTCCAGTCATTCCCTGAGCAGGTATGCAGGGCTCAGAATCTTCCCTTTTTCGGCAGCATTAAAATAATACAAGTGAAAAACGCCAAGAAGCTAAAATAAGTTCTAAAATGGTGCCTTCCGAGCTGTAAAAAGCCCAAACTGATGCACTTCCCAATAGCACCAAATATTTCCAAGTCCTCAATCCAGTCCCAAAGTACTCCTGAGGACAGCAGGGCAGACGCAGTTGGGCGCTGTGGGTGGCAGTCAGACAAGAACTGCTGGGAACACCCCTGGCTCACCCTGTCCCACCCCAAGAGGTGCCTCAGCACCACGTCCAGAGATTGTTCTTTTAAGGAACGGTGCCGGAACCAGGACTGAGGGGTGATCCCTTGGGATCCCGCGCAGAGCACGGGAAGGGTGTGAGAGCTGGGCACTGGTGCGTGGAGAGGAGAAGACGCGAGGGTTCTGAGGCAGCCCAAGGACGGGGAGGGATGGAGGCAGAGCCGTGCAGACGCTGCTCCGAGAGGCACTGCCCAGGGAGCCCCGGGGGGCAGAGCTGGGGAGGCCAGAAGGAACATCAGGGTCCAGTAGCCAAGTCTGGCCGGGTGCAAGCCCGCCTTGCTGCCCCTCAGCTCGGGACTTGAAGCATTTGCAGCAGCAAATTCCAACGCAGGCGCCGCCAACAACAAATGCCACGAAGACGGAGCCGACGAGGAGGAAAGGCAGGTACACGGGCACTGCAATCGTAAAGGGGCATTAGTAACCATCCATCCGCGGGCATTCCAGGGTATGCTCTGCTCTCATTCCTTGCACCAGGGGTAGCCCAGAGTGGTTTCACTCTCAACTCCTTTGCTGCAGTAGGATCAGACACTGGGAATTTTTACAGCAGGTCACTTGGGAAAGCTCCAAGTGCGGAGGGTCAGTCCTATAGCCCCGGCCATTAATCCCTGCTAGAGCTGTTGCAGTGCTCGGGTGACACAGCTGCTGGTCACTCGTGTGTGATAAAGCGGAAATTACGCCAGTTTTACAGTTAGTACCTGAACTGGGGCTGCATTGCCTGCACAGTCTGGGTTTGAGGGATACAAACCAGCACTGAGGTTAAATACTTTACTTAGAGCACATGCATTAATGAAATCATCCAGAATCACGGAATCAACTAGGCTGGAAAAGACCTCTGAGATCATCCAGTCCAACCCGTAACCGGTCAGCAACACGTTCCACGGGGATATGAACACCACAGGTGTTCCCAGGTTACTCTGTTAGTAATTTAGAGGGTTTTCTAGGAGTAGGACTGACAGAAAGGCCTTCTGAGTGAGCCCCCCCCCCAATTATTCCCTGTTCCCAGTGAAGCGTGCCAGCCCCCCAGCCCTTTCTGCCGCGGAGGGGACAGCCTGAAGCTGCGGGGACAGAGAAGAGGAGGGGCCCGGCCGATGCCACCAAGGGAAGGTGGCACGGAAGGAAGCACAGCCGGCATGCCCTCGGAACGCCGGGGAAGCTCACCTGGCACAGGGCTCCTGGGGCTGGGCAGGGGCTCCCCGGGGCACCTGCCCTGGTCCAGGCGGCTCTCGGGGGCCGAGCAGCAGTACCGGAGGCTGCAGGAGCCGCAGCACAGCGTGGCCAAGGGGCCGTCCGAGCGCTCGGGGCACTGGAAGCCGCGGTGCCAGCGCTGGGCACCCCCCGACCAGCCGTGGCAATACTCCCCTGCCCGCCCCGGGGCGCAGCCCAGCGCCAGCAGCAGGGCGCAGAGCACCCCCCGAGCCATGCTGGGCACACGCTGCCCCTTCTTCCCCCCTCCTTTTGGGCACTGCCTGAGCTCCCGCTCCAGGAGGTTTTATATCCCCCCGGGACCTGCCCCTAATCCCCTCTTTGCAGCGACAAAGGAGGACCCACTAATTGAAAACCATTTGCTACTCCTCCAGCTCCACCTTCCGCGTTTCCCTCCCTCATTCCCACAGGGAGCAGGTTCCTGCTCGGGATGGAAGAGTGGTTGGGCATTGCCAGTAGCAAGGAACCGGGATACGGAAAGCCCAGGGCTATCCTGGCACCAAAACTTCATGGAAAGAGCCCAGGGCTATCCTGGCACCAAAACTTTATTCCTTCAGGATCTCCTTAGTAGCTGAAGTGTCAGAGGAGGGAGGTTGGGGACAACGCATGGTCACAAGTGAGAAATAAAATTCCTGGAGCAGAAAGAAAATCCAGGGATAACCAGCTTCAAGCAGGCTCTGAGGTGTAGCTGGTTCAAACTGGAATCAAGATAATTTTTATGTGTTTAATGTGGATAAGGAATTACATGGATATAAAGCAGTTTTTAATCTGAAAATGTAGGAAAAAATCATCTTGGAAGCTTTAAGCTGGTCTAGTTTCTGTCTCCGGAGCTAGAAATTCCACAGGGTCTTTCATGCTTCTGCCTTCCCTTCACATAGCACAATCCACGAGTTATACCCTGTGTTTCAGGGAACAAAACGTCTATTTTCAGCTCTCCAGAAGTTTCATCTATATGGGAAAATCCTACAGTGTTCCAAAGACCCTGCAGCAGCCCAGGAGTGGTAGCTTTGAACTGAAAATAAAACCGGACCATTCAGGGTCTTTCTTAGTCCTCTCCCAAGTCTGTATTAATAGCATCCACGTCTGGAGGCTTGAGGATTCCAAAACATATTTAATGTGCACAAAAGCTGGTCCCACACAATTTTTAGGAGTGCTGCCAGTGGTTGTAGAAGGAAGCTGTCCAGTGATCTGAATTTTAGAAACATTTGTGCAGAATTATCTCCCTTCTGCTGATTTTTGGTTTAATATTCGAGAACAGCTTGCACATTTATGCTTTATTAATGATTTTGTAGGTTCGGTTGAGTCATAAATCAACCTGCCAACAACATCAGTCTCATCACCTTTGCCAGTCACTCACCTCTCGTGCCTCATTTTTAATCGACTTTTTGGCAAACACGGGTAAAGACATCCCTGTATTCTGAATTGCTAAGTGAAATCTCTGTTTGGAGCCAGAGACCTTTCCAAATTGGGATGTGCATTTGCCCTGCTGCGTTTCAGCCCTGGGAGTGTAAGGTTGGCTGAGTGTGTGGGACCTGATCCTATAAATCCATGGGAATGATCCAGAAAATCCTGAGCAGCCTTCCCAGACAGCCAGGGGTGAGTGATGTGCCATCAAATCACCGAAGTGACACTTCAAGTCCAAAGCTGAATTTGCCTTAAGGTAAATTCCGGGTTTACTCCCACGCTCAACCTCAGCACTATTAAGCCCAGACTAAACATTAACTTTAATTCGTTGTTGTTATGAGGAGAAGCCTCAGCCGGGCCTTACCCAGTGCTCAGCGCTGTGCAGAGTTCAGCAGGAGCAAATGTGCCTCAGGAAAGAGAACGGGATGCAATTATTTCCTCTCATCTTCCAGGTTAAAAGAGTATGAAGAGCCCGCTAAGTCAGGGATTCAAATGCAAAGAGATTCCTGCAGGTGTTCATCGTTAACAATTAACACTTTCCTGGCTGCCCTGCCCGAGTTCCTCTCTCTGCGCACACGTCTTCAACAACATGGATTATTTTGGGACTCTCCCACCTCACTTTGCAGGGCTAAACTCTTGGAAAGCAACTGGAGAGTTCCTGTTGAGGGTCTGAACGTGTGGGGGTGTTTTATGTGAGGGGTTTGTGTGTGTGTTTGGGGGGGGGTGGTATTTTTTTCCCTAATTCAAAATCTTTCATCTTCATTTTGCCGTGGCTGTCGTGTGCTGTGATGTTCCCTTAACCACTGCAAAACCAGACATAGAATCGTGCATAAAATTTTATACGCTTACATTTAATGGTGTATCAAATCAATGTATAACAACATACTTCCGAAACTTGTGACCCACTTGGAATTTTGACAGGATCAACAGGGCTTCGTGGATATCTTGGGATGCTGGTTGGGAACTACGAGGTTAAATCATGAATCATTTTCTCCTCTCATTCCTTCTGTTCATCTTTCTTAGTCTTCCAGCTGCCAGGGTGAAATTTTGCAAGCTCGATCTTCCCCAGCTTTGGGAGGTTTCAAACCGAAGCAATCCCAGCTTTTTTTGCATGACAGGACAGTGGTGATGGTTTCTCATTATTAACAACAACAACAGCAATGATTAACAACCCTGTTACCTTTTCCTGCAGCCAACACAGCTGGAGCTCCGAATTTACAAGTTACCATGGAAATAGCCCTTAGAGAGAAGTCTTTTTTTCCAGTGTGAGGGGTGTTTCTCTTATTTAGGGAAATGCACATTCCCCCTCGTCGATTTTATGTAGGAGGTGATTAAAAATTCCTGTTATTCCAAAAGCACAAACTGGAAACTTCCCGGTTTGCAGCTGCTTTGCTTTCCCTGCAGTACCAGTGCCCAGAATCGGGATTGTACAATGGAATTGTAGGATCGAGGGAGGCTCAAAGGGGAAGAGTCAGACCTGTCTGAGTAGAGAAATAAGGAATAAGGTGGGGTGCCGGGAGTCGAGAGATATCACCGCAGACCTGGGAGAACTGGAAGAGAGCTGTATACACCAAGCAAAACCTTTAACGTGGAATTCAAGCACTTACAGACTGTTCTGTTCATACCATCATCTTGACTAGAAATGTTAATGCATGTTTATATCGTTGTACCCCAGTTATATTATATTTTTCCCCTCAGTTTTATCCCAAGTTTATTACAAATTTCTGATTGGTTAGATTTTGGTGCATTGCACCATTCTCCAATTATGGCTTGTTGCCACCCCTTATTGTAATATCCCCTCCTATAAATTCCTTGTTTGTACTTAGCCCAACCTACCCTATACCATATTTGTCAAGTCTATCCCAAGTTCCAGAACCTTCCCTACCGAACCCTATATAAGTCCCTGTTGTACTCCTCCGCTTCGGATTTGCTGTTACCCTGAGGGTTCTTCTGCACCCCGTGGGATTCCCTTTCTCCCCGTGGGATTCGTGCGCTTCTGCTCCTCCATCGGCCTAATGAAGCGCAGAGAGCTGTCTCACCACGAGTCAGCAGTCTGTTCAAGAACCCCAACGCGAGTCCGTTGCCTCTTTCAGAAGGAACAGTTTGCGTTAGTGGGGGGCTCATCCTCCTCAGCAAAGGGAACGGGACAGAGGTAGCTCATTCCATGGATTTAACACCATTAGTCCTTTTGAGGGCGTTATGCTGTGACTGAGCCGGCAACTTCCAACAGACTTCAGTATAATGCAGGTCTTGAATGTTCCCTGAGCAAGACTTTGACTCGCTCCCGGTGATTTTCCCTCTTCTCCCAACTCCAGCTCTGTTTTCTCCTGCCTCAAGACCCGGCCTTGTTTCTGCACTTTTCCACCCCAGGTATTTTAAGGAGGAAATTCCATGTTCCCATGTTCCCTGCTGGGCTCTCACCTCTGGAACGAGCCCCCTGTTGCTGTCAGAAAAGGCTTCCCAGCCAATTACCCCCATCCCCTAAGGACCCCAACCACCTATTCCAGGTGGGAAAGGGGAAGGCAGAGCTTACTGAGATGGCCATTTCCAGAGGGTGCTTTGGGAGCGGCTGTTCTGCCTGAGTGCTCCTCATCGTTCAGATACTCTTCCAATACAATAAGCCTGACTTCCAGGAGAGGACGAGTCCTCGTGGCTGCATCAGGAGTCAGCAGGAGCGGCTGGAGCTCTGTCTGCGTGAGGATCAGGTGAGCTCAGTCCATGTAAAGCTCAGGTAAACTCAGTCTTTGTAAAGCTCAGGTGAGTTCGGTCCATGTAAAGCTCAGGTGAGGTCCATCCCTGTAAAGCTCAGGTGAGCTCAGTCCATGTAAAGCTCAGGCCCAGGTGGTGCCAGACAAAGCTGCAACTGCAGGTGGAACCCAAGAATCCAAGCCAGTAAGAGCTGAACCAAACCTTTGTTCCACCTCAAATCACAAAGTGTTTGGACTTCAAACCAGTTTGGGGATTTTTGTTAGTTCGTTAGTTGTGAGTTTTTCTTTCTTTTTTTTGGGATGCAGCTGCTTCGGAGTTTAAAGGATTAGAAGCCTGAATTGCTGGGAATCTCACAGGAAAACCTGCTTTTAAAATCTCCAGCTCTGAACTGGATGAATCTCTGACCCTAGGGCTCTTAACATTATTTTCTGTTCACTTTTTCTGCAGCAGGCAGGTGTTGCTACCAGAGGCTTGGCATTTCCATCTGAACTGAGAAGGACCAGGACAGCTCAACTCCTGCTTCTTCAGCCTAACTCCAGATGTTTGCAGCATCTGGGCTCACCAGACCATGATCAGGGTGTCTCTTAGTGCTGGGGAATAGCAAGTTAACTTGTATTTCTGTGTGTTTGTATTACATGTCAGACAAGAGAAGTGTGCAAGGTGCTACATCAAATAATACAGAAAATAATATAGAAATAATTCCTGCCCTGCCAATAGGCTCCATGGAGAGGTACAATGGAACAGCAGGACTGGATCAGCCCTGAGGTCAACTTATTGGGAGCTGCAGCTCCTTGGAGGAGGATCTGTGAGCAGTTACAAGGACCTTCTCGCAATCAGAGCGACAGAAAGCACAAAAAAACCCCCAGTTTCACTGCCGTTCTAACAAGCTGGAGGTTTTCTACGCTCTGGCTGGGAACTGGAATGAACATTTTCAGAGCAACTGAGAGGTGGTAAAAAAGGTGAAGAGCAGCCATGAAGATTTTGGAAACCAGTTGAGGAAAAGGCTGTGGAGGTGCTGAAAATAAAGAAAAGAAACTTCTGCTTGGTAGGAGAGAGAATAAGGAATCAGGAGGGAAGGCTCCGAGAGAGGGGGAGCAGACAGAATCGGGTTATATTTAGCAAGGTGGTAACCATAACAATATGTTGGAAGTCTGGCAGTGCTTCCCCTAAGAACACTTGAAATGCTGCAAACGAAGACAGGAAAATTACCAGATAATTTCCTGCAGGAACACATCCTTCACAGTTATGTTGAGCAAAGGAGACGGGATAAGCTTGACTAAATCACTTGCCTTTTGTTAAACTTGCAAAGTTTAAAAAGGAGCAAAGCGAAGCAGCAAAAGGAGGCTTGGGACCCAAGTTCCAGGTCTTGGTGAGTCCCAGGGAAAGGCAGATGGACACATGGAAAACATGCAAACCAGCAGAGAGAAATTCTTCCAAACCCACTCTGTCACCAAAGGGCTTTCAGCCGCCAGTGCCGGGCATGTAGTGCCTGAGCTGGAACAAACTAAGCGGTGGTTTGGGTGGCCCTGGCAAGACTCTCGTATTTCCTGGTACAAGTCCTCTCGGAGCTTTCTGGCAGCTCCTGTTTCCTGGCTGAAGTTGTTCTGATGTCTCTCGTGGTTGTCTGTCCTGACACGTCCCTGCAGACACTGCCCCTCAATAGCTGGTGATGTGACAGACACGATGAGCGTGCCTGACACGAAGAGTGGGCGAATTCCAATCCTGGGAACATCTGGAGAGGTCCTTGCAAGGAGCAAAGGTGTTTTCTTCTCTGTGACAATGCCGGTTGTGCCAAATAGAAAGTCCTCAGTCCCGTCCCTGGCAGGGCTCGTGCCCCTCACACCTGCACTGGGGTCTGGCTTTATCCTCTGTGCCCTATGCCTTGGGCACCCACTCCCTCATTTTAATCCATTGGTTTGGGATTGCACTGGAAAAGTTCATCCCACTGCAGCACAGGGATGTCTCAGGTTGTAAACCAGGAAACCAGGCCTTGAAGAGCAAGGGAAGACCCTGGGCAGTGGGCTGCAGACTCCCTCCCTCTGGATTTTTATCCTGATTTCCCACAAAACAATGTGTGAGCAAACCCTGGGAAGCTGAATGTTGTTTGTTGCTCCAGTTTCCCACCACAAAGGCTGGGATAAACAGGATACAGCCCCTGTGATACAACAGGGATCACATCTTTTCCTGATGCCACACTCTGCATTTCCCTCAGAGTTACATCTGGGATGGATTTGGACCCAGACGTCCCCTAAAATGTCCTGACAACACCCATGGGAACACAAAGCAATGTGGGAAGGAAAGGTTAGGTTAGGTTAGGTTAGGTTGGGTTAGGTTAGGTTAGGTTAGGTTAGGGAAGGTTTGGGAAGGGAAGGAAACGTTAGGGAAGGGAAGGGAAGGCACTGAACCCCACAGTCATGGACAGTAAAACTGCCCCCTTGGAATTTAGGCAAGGGGAAACATTTGAGGAAGATAAACAGTTCACCAACCTGTGCCCTTCCAGGACCCAAATCTATTGAGAAATTTAGAAAAGTTCAGTTCACTTCGTATTGTTACTGTATTTTTATTTCTGCTCCGTGACCATGAAAACAAAAGCCCTCCTGATCGATTTTGAGTAGAAAAGGAAGGACAGTGGCCACATTCCATTTTATTCCTATGCCCAGGGAACAACAGAAAGGGTTGGAAAAGCAAGGTGTCCTTCTTGCCCCCTTCATTACCAAGGGGTTCAGAGCATTGAAAGAGGTTTTGGTATTTCTGGATACTTGATCAAAGCCAAACCTCAACCTCTGAACCTCTTTCAGCTTGACCATTATTTCTCATAAGTGAGGTTTTAATTTTCATCTAATGCCAAGAAAAGTCTTTTATTCTTCCCAGCTGGCCTCAGAGATAAGGGACTAAATCCTCAGACATTTAAGACGTGGAACAGCTCTGTCATGTGTTACTTTAGTGTCCCCCTCAAAGCCTTTCTCCTCTGCCCACTGATCTTTGATACAATGCAAAATAATCAGTCAGAAAAAAAAAGGGAAGCAATTTAAACTGGGGCTTTGAAGTTTAGCCACTGTTGCCCTTCATTTTCCAGCTATCTGAGAGGTATCTGTCCTGCAGGGTTAACTCACATCTACAATGGCTGATGTATTCCAGCAGGGAATACTCTTAGGCTGTGCTGGGAATTGGAAACTGCACTTCCACGGAGATCTGTCTCTGATTTCCCCCTCTCCAAGAAGGCTTTTCCATACTCTGCCAACTGTCTCCTCCCTCCAAATGTCACTGTTATTACGCTGTACGCAGAGCAATGACTCCCAGCTTGATCTTTGCTGTGCCTACATCAGGTGTACTGCAGGAAAGCATTTCCCTCCCAAACATCCGGGTATTCCAGGGGCAAGAGCTGGCATCCAGCTCTGCAAAGCTTACCATCCTAGACATCTCAAATGGCATCTTAGTCACAGTTACAGAAGCACACTGAACTCAGTCAAGGGTCAGGAAAATACAGGAACATGCAACCTAAAATACCCACCTGAATTTGTGCAGATGGACATTTCAGGGATAATGCCTGAACTGCACAAGAATCTGTCTTTAGGCAGCACTGGATTGCCTTTATGTGAGATTACAAACTTAACCCCAAATGGCAATTTATTCTATTACCTAAAACAAGTGAAATATTTGTTCTCATGCCTGCTTTTTTTGTCATTGTTCAGTCTGGTTTGGTTTCCAGCATCTTCCCTTTCCCAAGACACAGCCCAACACGTCATCCAGGTGACAGGAGAGGTGCCAGCAGGACTTGGAAAGAGCAGCAACAACGTGGCACCGGCCTGAAAAGAAATCCTTCTCCCAAAGAACCCAACTCAGACTTTCCCTGGGCAATCCAATCCTGCCCATGTTCTCTGACACCAGAGGGTGCCAGTGACTGGGAAACCACGGCCTTGGCAGCCTTGCGCGATTCCAGAGATCCCTGGCTCCCAGAAGACAGTGGGATACACACAGAGGAAAAACCTGGCTTTTACTTTGAGCTCCCTCCTTGGAAGGAGAGATATTAACCATTGGCAGAGCTCGGCAGAGCTGGGCACAGAACCCCAGCACTGGCCCACAGGGATTCCAGGGAAACAGCCCCATTTTCCATGGGTACCTGTGGTGTGAGACAGTGGGAAGGGAAGGGATCCACTTTTCGGAAGGCACAGCTTGCCTGTAAAGCATCTCTCTGTGTTCTTAACCAACATCCACACCAAGAGGCTTTCAAGGCCTTTTTCAGGATCATGCAATCATGGAATCATTTAGGGTGGAAAAGCCCTCTCAAACCATGGCGTCCAACCAATCTCCCAGCACTGCCAAGGCCAAACTAACCCATGTCCCCAAGCAAAGGCAAAATTGAGAGGACCAGTTCCTCATCTAAAATAAAACTTTTCAACATCATTAGTCAGCTGAAGGTTTGGTCTAAAATCTTTTATTTGACAGAGAAGATAAAAATAACTCATTCTTTTCTATTCACCTTTTATCACCTGTCCCAGCAATGGCAAATTTACCCCCTTTTTCTCCTGTCAGCCACCTGGGAAGACCAAAGCCAGGCAACAACACCAAGCTAGAGCTTGTTCTGTCTTGCATGATCTGAACATATGTATGACATGAATTTCCATTGCATAACCAGCAATGCAATTCCCAGACCAAGCCATGGATCATAGCCCCACTGAAAGAGTAGCAAGGTTGCACATTTGAAATAAAGGGCACTGTTTGCTCTGGAAACTTCTTTAATGATCGATTAATGTAATTAGCTGAGTGTGCAGAGAGTCCCCCTGTCAGGGGTGTGGACTTACTGGCTCTAATGAAGCTGAAACTTTGGGATGAGGTTTTATTTCTCTGTTTATTTGACAGTCACTTCTGACAGCAGAGCTCCCTTTGGTACTGCAACAAATTCCTGAGCTCTGCTGGCATGTCAGGCAGAAATAACCTGTTCCACAGACAGTTTGGAGGGACAGGAGCTGGGAGACATGGCAGAGACAAGCAGGATTGTAGGACTGAAGAGCTAGCCTTGATGTGCTTGAGTGAGACATATGTTATGCAGGAATTAGACTTTAATCTCAGCTGGGTGACATTTTCCCAGCTGCAGAAGTGTCACTGATGGGAAGAATTCGGTGCTTGGCAAACTCCCCAGAAGAGGATGTCGCCAGGAACGGCTGGTGACAAGTTAGGTCAGGACTGCAGTGCCCTGTGGAGCCCTGAGACTGAACTAAGGGCTGGTGCAAGTCAGGGGTGAGTTTGCAGAACCGTGTGTGGGCAGCTCATGCCCTGCCCTGACACAGAGAGTTCAGAACACACCCTAAAAACCCTGAGGGCATTTCTGCCACACACAGCTTGTGACTAAAACCTGTGCTCTGCAGCTTCTCCTTCAATGCAGGCATTTAAACTGAGCTTGCAGAATCACAGACTGACAGAGTCATTTAGGATGGAAAATCCCTCTAAAGCCATCGAGTCCAACCATCCCCCAGTGCTGCCAAGGCTACCTCTGATGCATGTCCCCAAATGCCACATCCACACAGCTGTTAAATCCCTCCAGGAGTGAGGACTCCACCCCTGCCCTGAGCAGATGTGCCAGGGCTGGACAGCCCTTTCCAGGAAGGAGTTTTCCCAATATCCAACCTAAACCTCCTCTGGCACAACATGAGACTGTTTCCTCTTGTCCTGCACTTGTTCCTTGGGAGAAGGGACTGATCCCACGTCACGACTTTTGGCAGCCTGAAATAGCTCCATCAGCCCCTGGAATTGTGGCTCCCCAGGAGCTGATCCTCTGTGCACATCTCTCCTTGGCCACAGCACAGGAAAGATGGTTCAAGAAAAGAAAATCATAACAAAGCCCAAGTCATTTCAAACTGAAGAACAGCCCTCCAGCACAGCCTGTTCCCATGGATGCTCCTCGTGATTCCCAGGGTGATGGATGGGGTTTGATAGGCACAGTGACTGAGAGAAGTCCCTGCCTGCCAGAACATCCACAGCTCTGTTTACTGACTTCCAAACTGCAATATAATCTTGGTTATTGGTAAAGCCAGTGTTGCCCAGGCTGATGGGCTCTGTGAAGCACAGCTGAAGGCCTTAGAGGAGGGGTGGCAGCTCAGCCTCGCACTGCTGGTGCGTATTAAAGGTCACTGCTGTACTGCTGTGCTGCTTTTCTTCCTCTCTGCCTTTAAATTGCTCCGCTTTGAGCCTTGCAGACAGAAGCAATCAACGAAATCCACAAACATGCATGTTAGGAAATAAAGAGATAACAGGAGAGCTTGAAATAATTCACACTAAAGGAAATACTAGAGTTACTAAAGGGGATACCAGCTTGAGGACTCTCAGGTCCAACAGCTGTTCCTATGTCAGCTTTCCTTCCTCTTGCATCTCCCAGACTTTCTAATGTGGGTAATTATACTTATTTTAACTGAACCTTAATACCTTCCCTTGAGCAGGAGGTTGGACCAGGTGGCCTCCAGAGGTGTCTGCCAACCTTTTTTTGATCTTTTTTCCCCGTGATTGTATTTTACAGCAGCCTGACTGCCACAGAGACTGAATGACTCGTCCACATAGTAAGTGAACATGAAACACTGAATGTAGAAGGTCAGATGCTGCCACAAAAGAAAAGCTGAAGGTCTTGAATGTGTGATCAAGATGGGAGTAACAGGATGGTCTGCTGAGCCTGAGAGAGCCTGGGAGTTGGAAACTTGGAGTTTCCACCTCTGGAGATGCCCCAGACAGGAAAATTGCCATCAGTCAGAACCTGTGGCACCAGCTCTGTGCGTGGCATTAATTCAGATTCCCCCAGGCCCAGTGTGATTGTTTTGGTGCTCCCAGTGGCACCTTTACCTGTGAAAGCTGCATCTGTGGCTGCTGACACACTGTGGGATCCCTTGGGGGAGCAGGGGATCCAGGTGTCCTAAAATAGAGGTGAGAAGCACACCAGGAGGGTCCATGTGTGGATGGGAGAAGATGGAGACACAGCTCTGCTTGTACCTGAATACGGCAGAGTGGAGACACAAACATGATCAACAGGGTAAATGGGGCAAACAAAGGTAACTCTGGTTACTTTGGTTACTAAAATCTTTTATTTCCTTAAGAGGTTGTAAATAACTGACAAAGCTGTCTGGGAAAAAAAACAAAATTTGAGATGCTAATGTATTTATTTTATTATGCAGCCACTGCGGAAACCTTTCTGTGAATTAAAAACAGCCTAAGAAGGGAGAAAGGATTTCAGCATTTCCCAGAGCAATGGTCTCAACAGAAGAAAGGGCAATAAAAGTCTAAGTTACATTGACAATCTTTGTTTTCTAACAGTCATGGACTCTAAATGAAAGGAATGACATCTGAAATATATAATTTATTTTCTTAAGATTATACTGGGCCAACCTACTTATGTAGGCAAATGAAAAACTTTAGGCTTCCATTTGGAAAATAATAAGATTGAACAAGATGTCAACTGGGCAAATATCATCCTTACACAGATTTATTTATTTATTCATTCCCAGGCTGGGATGTCTCCATCAGATTGCACTACTGGAGAAATGGTGGGGAGGAAGATCACTGGGAATCTCCTTTGCAATCCTGGACACAAATATCCTGGACAGACTGAAACTTCGGTTCAGTGAAGTATTTTGTTTGATGTTACAAAACACAGAGTGATTGGTGATTATAATTCATTACAAATGTTCCCAGAGCGTTTCTCACAGGTCTGAGTGTCTGACTGGGATGAGAAACAGGAAGTTCTCCCTGCAAAGGGATTTCTTAGGACCAGGGAATTTCAAAACAGCTCCCAGAGCCATAGAGGGGTAGATTCTGTCTGGCATCCCGGAGGTGCCAAGGACTGAAGTATTTATGAGGGAGGTAATTAAGTGTTTGGGAATAAGGAGTAGCTGGGAAATGCACAGCTGAGGTGCAAACTGAGCAGTTCTGCTTTGTACAGGCTTGTGGAGGGGAGCTGATGGAAAAGGAAGGAACAGCAGTGTCACACACGGGTTTGAACATCCAGGTAGGAGATTTAAGGTTTCTGATACTTTTTTTTCTTCACTCTGTGAAATTTTGTTTCCAGAATTATCATGTTTTATGATGTGCTTTATGATCATACTCCTTTCTCCTGAGGCCTTCTGAGCCCCGTTCACCAAAGGCACAGTTCAGGGGGTGAACTGTGACATGCCAGGAATGACTTATCCATGAGCTGGCTGGAGGAGGCTCTTTGCTTTCCAAATGTTAAGTGAAACAAATGTTCCAGATGAGCTTTGTTACACAGGCCCTGAAATCTGAGTGCTTTTCATCTCCTTGGAAAGAAACTTTATTGGATTCTTCCTCAACTCTGTTTTGTTCTTCAGTTAAAATCTTCATCCCTGGGATGAAAGGTCATTTTTTTTCCTGCTTTGCTGCATCTCTTTGTTTTTCATTTAACCTTGTAAAGAATTGACTAAGCTGAGGTGGTCGGGGAAAATGAAATATGAACTCTAGACATAATTTGCTCTGCTGATGAGCAATTGAATTGCTCTGGCCTTTCAGTACCTACCTTGGGTTCAAGAGGAGAGAGAAAAAAGAAAGAAGAAAGATTCCTACTCCAAACAAACTGGGAAGAATTTGCTTTGCAGTGGTGGTTCCTACAGGGCTAATGAGGTTCTGAGCCAGCCTTAGTTTGTTGATACAGAATACATGATGCCCTGTGCTCCTCGAAGGCAGATGGCCTCATTAGCATGACAAAGTGTTAATTGCCCAGATTATTTTAAGTGTAAAGAAGAAGAATTCTACCTTTATGTGTCAAGGCTAAGTCTTCTGCTAAGTATCTTATTAAGACAACAAAACTCCTCTTAGGACTCTCTTTTGGGACTCTTTCTCCATATTTCAGTTTGCCCAGGCAGGTCTCTTACACCTTCATCCCACTGTTCACACAGTGTGAGGCCACACCTGCCTCTTCCAAAGCTCTTCCCCTTGGAATGGACCAACATTCCTGCCTGTTCAAACCCAATTTGCACATTCAGGGCACAGAAATAGTGGGATGTCTGTGCCCAAGTTCCCTACCTGGAACTACCTGGGGGTCTGTTGTGTTTCCCTTCTGAGGTTTCATATTAAAGACAAATGGGGGGAAAAGGGAGAAATGGCAGCTGTCAGTCAGTGTTGATTGGCTCACAGTGTGAATATAAACCAGCTCTTCTGGACTGGAAGGATTTATCCCGGGGGAACAAAGCTCTGCCTGGGGGTGGGTGATGCCACAGTCTTTCCAAAGTGATGTGTCACCATGAGTTGAGGGTGATGGTGCCAGGCCAGCAGTAGGTGAGTGAATGTGGCAGGACAGACCTACACCTGATAAACACTCTCTGTTCCACCATTCCCAGTGCCACAGCCAGTGGGAGCCAGCTGGGTTCTTCCCCTTCCATGAGTTTTTGTCCAAGGGCATGAAAGAAGCCTGTGCTTCTTCACACTGTGGACTTTGTCACCACTTCTTGGTGGCTGGGAGTGCAAAGAGCTGCTAGACAAAGTGCCTTCTCTCAAGTTTCCTTTCAGAGGCTCCTCAGAGTACTTCATTAGACAAGCACATATTCTTTCTCCAGTTCACTGTAGAAATATTCTGCTTCACCTGCCCACATTCCAGCTGTAACAGATGTTCAGTGGGTGCTGGGCAGAGCTTTGGCCTAGGGCAGCACCAGCTCAGCAGGAAGAGATGAATGGCATCCACCATTCCCCATGGCATTTCCACTGCTCTCCAGCTGGAACAACCTTGTGACACCTCAGTTAAAGAGGTGGCTTTGAAAAGACTGTTCCCTGCAGCAGCCCAAAACGAAGATCCTGTGGGTGTGGGTGCTTGGGAATAAAACCAGCCAATCCATCCACATGGGGCTGGGATATTGGAACAAGACCACATGAACCAGTGTGGTGGTTACTGGGAGGGAGGGATGGATGGAGGGATGGATGGATGGATGGATGGATGGATGGATGGATGGATGGATGGATGGATGGATGGATGGATGGATGGATGGATGGACAGACGGACATGGATGGATCCTCCAGTGCTGGACGACCCTACAGGGGCTGGTTCTGGTGTTTGCACATTCCTGGGCAGATCTGGGTAAAGAACAGCAGGGAATGGAGAGAGGAGTGGAGCCATTGGAATGCCAAGCCGTGCAGAAAACACTGTTGGTAAGATTGTTACTTCCCTCTCTGCCCCTTCGCCCTTCTCCAATGTTTTTTTCCAGCTCATTTCTCAAAGCCATTTTGAACCTGTCAGCAGTGAACAGAGATGGGATGGAAGTCCTGGGATGATGATATCCCTTGGAAACGGAACCTAACAAAGCACACTGCAACTCAGAACCAGTGCACGCTGGAACAGGCAAATGTGGCTCGTGGGCCTTTGGGAAGTCAGGGAGCCCCTCTGGAAGCAGGTAGGAATGGGCTGTCCTTGGGATAAACATCCACATTCAGTCTGCCTTCCTTTCAAGTTTGCCATTGTCCCTGTGGATAAACCTACCCAAGATTTCACCAGACTATATTGGATTTTGAGTGTGGAAGTTCCAAGTCATCCTGCTGTCATTTGCTGTCACTCAGAGTTTAAGATCTCCCCACACTGCTGGTGACAAACAAGCAGCAGTCGTCCCTCTGTGCTCCCTGGGCTGCTCCACCTCACAGTGGGATGACTCAACCCAGCCATGTTGTCAAGATGAGCACGATTTCACAATGAAATAATCAGTCACTTCTTAAAAAAAGGGCAAATTTACTCAGCCACTTGGAAAAAAAAAGCAAAGTGCAGCCTAAAATTCCTTTTATTTACAAGGAAACATTTGTGGGAAACAAAGCATGAGTAAGATTATTAGAACTGTAATCAAACAAGAGAGTCAAACCCACAGATTGGCACAACATAGAGAAGGAGGCTTTGGGAGAGACAGCATAGAGAGATCCTAAAGGATTTTTTTCCACTGCAAGCCCTAGGGACACCCCTCCTTAATTTGCTGCCTAACAGGAAGCTCTCTCCAGAAGCCCCTCTGTTTACCGACGAATGAAAGCTGGGCCTCAGGAAAAGGTCGAGCTGATTTTCCCAGTAAAATACTCTGCACACGCAGTGCAGGCAGAGATCCTGAAGTCTGAGCCTCAGTACAAATGGGAAAAAACAATTTTCTGAGTATGTCAGGGGAAAAGCCCAGAGGAGATTCTGTCTGCAGCCAAGGAAAGCTGGAGTCTGGCTCTAGTCCTGAATTATATCCCTCTCTGGCACTTGCCAAACATCTCAGCTCTCCAGATACTGTGACATCCAAATACCATTCTGCATTTCAGTACCATCCCTGCTCTATACAGTTCTTGGCATGTTTTCAATAGCTTCCCTAACCCCACATCCGAATTCCCTCAGATAGGGTTCAATAGCTCGCTGAGAGGCAGATAATCCACCCTTTGTCACCATGGATTGAGGCCTGTCTCAAAAAAAAGAACAACTCCATTGCATCAGAGAAAAGCAGTAAGGAATAAATTTGCCACTGCTAAAAAGGCTTGACTGGGTCAGAGCTTTGTGTGCTGAAACAAAGAGTTTAAGACCCTGGAACATGTTTGGATTGCAGAGAAAATTCCATTCAGGCTCTGGAATGCACTGGGATCACTGGTGGTTTGCAGATCATGTCTTATGCCAGAGGAAGATCAGATCCTTACAGAGCACCTGCCCTGCTCTGGAGCTAATTCCACATGATCTCTTATCTTTTTGAGGTGTCTGTGTCAGACAGAA
The DNA here is from genome assembly GCA_013399855.1 of Oxyruncus cristatus. Classification (NCBI taxonomy): domain Eukaryota; kingdom Metazoa; phylum Chordata; class Aves; order Passeriformes; family Cotingidae; genus Oxyruncus; species Oxyruncus cristatus. The sequence goes on from VXAY01006182.1 coordinate 88,176, forward strand.
GACAATGCCAAGGGGAAGACAACCATTCCCAGCTCAGTCATCCACTCATTTCTCCACGGCAGAGCTTTAATCCAACTGGGAGCCCAAGGTGCAATGGGAGCTGGAAAAAAAAGTTCCAGGAGACAACTTTCCCACTCGCCAGCAGCGTGAGGGAGAACTGCTCTGTGTCCTTAGGGACAGGTTTGAAGGCTTTGTTCTCCCCCAGCAGCGACAGACACACACTGCAAAACCTGATCTACAGAGGTTTGTTGGAGACTAAACACATCTGCTTTGGCCTTGCTCAGCCTTCCCTCACGGTCCCGTTCCATGAATGTTCATGCCAGGGAGTTCTCAGCAACCCATCTCTTTGTGAAAGTCAGATTTATGTCTGTTTTCTGAAGTTTAGACAGCAAGTAAAATTTATATGAGCGTGGCTTGTGATGTTCAGGGAGACTGTTTCAGGGGTGTAAACCAGGCCACTTACTGATAAGATTTTTAAAAACAAGAAGTGCAGCTCGAATTGCAAGGCAATAAACACAAAGAATCTTGTAGAATAATTTCGAGCCTGTGAATCATCACAACCTGCTCCTGGCTATTCACTGGAAAAAAGAAGAAACTTCCCTGTCTGAGCTCTTTGTTCATGCATTTGGTTTGCTTCCAGGAACAACAGTGAAACGGTGTGTTCTTCAGTTCCCTTCCTAAACTCTGCTGGAAGTGGACACAAGTGTCAGGTGATTTCACCAGACTTGTTATGATGACATTTTATTTTCTTTCCATTAAAAACATCCAGCCACAGCAACTGTAAAGAAAAAAAAACCCAAAAAAACAACAACACTCTCCCAAACCTTTCCTTCCCTCACTTTCCTCAGCGATTTTCCATCTCTGTCAGTGATGCTTTAAATAATAAACCCCTCCTGACTCTGAGCAGGTTGGGGGACTGTCCCACAACCCCAGCACAGCATGAGCAGCAGGTTATTACTCTACAGCAAAGCAACACAACCAGGGAGTCTAAAAATACCCAGGACACCTGGTTGCTCCATCTGATTGTACCGAACTTAGAGGAGGAGAGGGACGGTCCCTGCATGCAGAGTGTTGGTGTCTGGTGCAATCACAACCTCTTGGTGCTGTAAAACCTTTGAAAGGGAGATCAAGGGACATCAGGAGTTTGGAATGACTGCAGCAGGACCAGCTCGGGGCAGCTCAGTGCTGTGACTCCTTCAGTGGTACAAGGGATGAACTGTGTTTTGTCCAGCAGATCTCTGGATGTCCCAGGACGTGGATGACTCAACTGCAGTACAACAAGAGCAATGAGGCTTTGGAAACCACCTGACCTGCACCGGTGGCACTGAGGGGACCATCACTTTCAGCAGAAAAAGGGAGAAGAAACGGTACAGATTTTTTTCCATGAACTACTTTCAAAATCTTCAGGGAAACTCATCAGTTGAATCATTTTAGGTCTATTAGCAGAGGCTGTAATTAGAATCCCAGAATCCCAGGCTGGTTTGGGTTGGAAGGGACCTTAAAGATCGTGCAGTTCCAGCCCCTGCCATGGGCAGGGACACCTTCCACTAGCCCAGGTTACATGGTGATGCTGCAGCTCCTCACATAAAGACTCTGATACCACCTCATGATACAAAAACTCACTTAAAAATTTCCACTGAAGGGCCCTTGGGAATTAGGACAATTTCAAGGGTTAAAGTTTGCAGGAGCCCATGCCCAGCTCTGCTTTCATTCTTCTCATATTCCCTGAATTAAGCTACTTGTAAATTTTTCTTCTCTGAGAAGATACTTCAGACTCTATTTGTGACAGTCAAAATTCTAAAATATGGGTGAATCTGTTCTCCCTGAGGCTCTTTCTTAACACAGCTATTTCTTGAGTATCACTAAAGTGAGAAAAACAAACTCTGAAGGCCAAATTCCTGCCTGGTGTTTCAGCTGGCCTTGGCCATGACATTCCTTGTGCTGTCTGCTCCCAAAATGACAGGATCTGGGGTCTGGGCAGGTCTGTGTGCACTGAATTGTATCTAAACTTATTATCTCAGTGTATTTTTGGCACCATTCTCTTGATAAGACTTGTAAACAAGACTCCTTTTCTAACAGCCCCTTTGGCACTTGTATTCCAGGAGCTTGCAGCATGGATGTCTGGTAATGCCCCCTCCCATCCTTCTCACAGTACAAGTAGCACAATAAATTGTTCTTTTCTCAAATATATCCCCAAAAATGTAATTTTTATCCGCATCACACAAGATTTGACTGTTTTGTTGATAGAGATTTATTGTGTTAGATTTTATCTGCCTGTTAAACACTTCCTAAAGAGTGAGTGACTAATAAAAATGACATTACAGAAATTGCTTGCTGAAGAACAGACCATACCTCTAATTTAGCTTGTTTCTGCAAACTGAAGCTCTTCAAACTGCTCTGCAGATTGCAAAATAAATTCAGAAAGCCACTCTTCTCTCAGCACAAAACCTGTCCAGTCTGAGGGTGGGCACTGGGTGAATGGCAGAATCAGTGTCAGTGTAAGGAACTCAGAGCAAGATCAAAAGAGTTACAGATTCCTGTAGTACAGGGGAAATTCTGTAATAAATGTGACTTAAAATGACAGCAACAATGTGTCGTCTGAAGGTGCTGTGAGCTGTACTCACAAGTTCAGTCAAGCCTGGGACATGGCCTTGGTGGCCTGGTACAAGTCCTGCTCTATGTCAGTTCTGTCATTCATCCAACAAAGCAGCTGGAGGATAGGTGAAACACTCCTTTTAAGCCCTATTCATCACTGACCTGGGTAGTTATAAGGTCCTTTTTTATGAGTTCACCTTCTTCCTCAAATACACTCAAAATGGATTTGCTGAGCTCAACTCTGTGGCCTCATTCTCCATTTATTTTCTTCTGACATCTTCCTTTGCCTCAACTCCTCAGGCTCAGTAAATGCAGATTGCAGAGAGAAGATGTGGACAGTACATCTATTACTTGGGCAAAGCTCCCTGAAAGAAGTCAGCTCTCTTTATTCCTTGGGATTGCTGCTCAAACTGATCCCTGTGGCATAATGATTAGTTTGGGAATAAGCTGTGAGGGTGATAGTGCCTGGCTGGGCAATGCAGCTGTTACTCCAGCTCTTCTCATCTCCACGTGCTTATTTCTTCCCTCGTTTTTTTATTTGTGCCCTCTCTGTGCGCCATTTCCTTTGGGAAGAGGAGGAAGAAGAGTTGATGTTCTACACCTACATTGTGGAGCACTGTGCAGTCCCTTTAATGATCCCCACCCTGTTTATTATTATATTCTGAAGTATCCTCATCCTTCCGCAAACCGCAGGAGAAGCTAATGGGGGCAAGACCGACTTTGGATTGTGTGGAGCACAAATGCAAAGCCGTAATTAATAAGTTCTGCCCCCACTAACTGCACGGGAGGAGCCTGTGCTGCTCCACACCCGGGATTTACAGACTCTGTATCTCTTCTTCCCTGGAAGTGAAGGCGTGTGGGTTTGTACAAGTATGGAATGTTTGTACAAGGGGTAGGAATTTCAGATTTGGTTAATTCTGAGTGTACAGATGAAAGGATGAGGCCAGATCTGTGCTGTGTGCCCTGGCTGGGGTCCATTTGATCCCAGACAGCTTGGGATTCCCACCAGGGAAGGAATGGCAGGGTATCCCTTTTTTCCTTCTCATATCATCTCTAATAAACAGTGTTTTAATCAACACCTTATGGAGTTCAAGTCTTTTCTTGCTGGGATCCGTAAAAACACTTGACTGGCTCATCACACCAATATCCATCATTGGAAAAACATCCATGGAAGGTGTCCCTGCCCATGGCAGGGGTTGGAACTGTATGTTTTAAGGTCCCTTTCCAACCCAAACCAGTCTGTGATTCTGATCATGTAATTATTAAAACCTGTAAATTCTCAGACTCCACACAGGATCACCCTTCTGATGGGAATTTCTCAGGAAATTGGGACTTAGGTTGGAAGAAACACCTGGGGAAGCAGCTGTCCCTGGGAGTGTGAGACACGAACACTCATTGCAGACAGGTGAACAGGAATTACAGCAGTTCTTCGGGATCAAGGCTGGGTATCCACGAGAGGCAGAGCCGTGCTCTGAAATTAAAATATAGGGAAAACCTGATAAACGGGTATTATTAGCTCTGCTGAGTGTGTCAATCATTAATGTGAAATGCACCTCTGATCCCTTACACGAGGGGAGAGGGCTATTAGCCCATTGAGGGCAACACTGCTGGCCGTACATTTTGAGAGGGAAAGGGGGCTTTTCCCTCAAATATTCCTCGGGAGGAGCATCCCGGGGGTTCCAGGAGGGGAATCCAAGAGGGTATTCGAGGGGGCAATCCCGCGCCGTGCCCGGCGGCCTGTGCCCTCAGCGCTGCCCTCACCCAACATGGCGGCGGCGGCGCCGCGCGGCTCTCGCGAGCCCTGGGCGGGGCGGGGCGGGAGGTGCCTCATGGCGGCGGGGCGGCCCTTCAGGGCGGTGGGGTCAGGCGGCCATGGAGCACATCAGCACCCCAAAGGTAACCCTCACGGGGTTTATTCCATTTAACGGCGGGATTTATTTCGCTGCACGCGCTTTGTTTGCTCTCCCTCGGGGCGGCTCCCCCTGCGCGCCCTCAGGGCTGAGCGCGGGGGGTTTAAAGCCGCGGTGTGAAGGTGTTGGGAAGCGGGTTTGCAGGGGGTGACACAAGGTGTTTTGGCGGCGATCCCTGAAAATGTCCTTTATATCCATCCCCGCCTTAGTCCCAAAGAGTGAATCAAATGTGCTTTTTTTCCCCTGTCAAATTGAATGAAACAGGAGCTCCGGGAGTGCTGTGTTCAGGCGGCTAAAAATAAATTGCATTTACTTTAGACAGTGGTTGGTAATTTAATTTTACCTTTTGCTGCCATGGAGGTTGTTGTATTGTTATATTTTGGTTTATTCTCTAGGATATTGTTTTGAGGATGCTCCTTCCCCCATTCCCTGCGGTGCTGCTTGTATCTAGTGCCCTGAAAAAGGGAAATATTATATATAATAGTTATATTTGCTGACAAATATGACGTGCTAGGAAGTCATTCAGCCTCTACCTCTGCTCTGCAAGTTTCTTTGCTGACGTTTTCCAGGGCTTATCTCAGACAATGTAAGAAAACTCACACATTCAATACCCAAAACTAATCCATCATATGCTGTTAAAAAGTGTGGGTTTATTATCCATCCAATTATTTTTCCCCATTATGTGTGCTTAATGGTGGAAGAAAATTTCCATCTACCTTCATGAAGAGGCAAATAGGCCAGGAGGAAATCGATGAAATACAGTCAAATATTTTATTATGTCTGCTCTGATGCTTTTTAAAGCTGCTTTTTATTAATTAGGTTGGTGTGGTTTATGAAATGCACTTACAGGCCAGGAAGTGAGGTGTAAGAAGTAGCTCCTAGTGGTTTTCTACAGGCACTTGGAAGTCAGACTGGAGAGGGCTGTTCCTTTCAGAGAAACACTTTGATTACTCTGAACACAGAAAAGTCTTTTCTTTGCAGTTCTTTGTCCTGTTATTTGTCAGCCTTGTCCAGTAACAAACTGGGATCATCTTGGCTACACATCCAGTCATCCTGTTACTCACACTGGTGCTGAACTTTGGCTGTTTGCTTAACCTTTTTGGCTTTAATTCATGGGGAAATAATAGCATAAAGCTTAGCTGGTGTTGCAGGGCAGACTTAAATTTCATGTATTTTCCTGTCTTGCTTCATGAGTTGCGTATGAGAAGTTGAATGACTGGGGTTCAACACATGTTTAGATAATTCCTCCATCAAAGTTGGACGCCAGGAGGAATTTTTCCATCGAAAGGGCTGTCAGGCATTGGAACTGCCCAGGGAGGTGGTGGAGTCCCCACCCCTGGAGGTGTCCAAGAAAGGACTGGATCTGGCACTCAGTGCTCTGGGCTGGGGGACAAGGTGGGCATCGGGCACAGCTTGGACTCGATGGTCTTGGATGTCTTTTCCAGCCTCAGTGATTCTGGGATTCTGTAGTTTTTTATCCTCTTTCTCTGTTGCAGGTGGAGAACGTGAAGTTGCTGGATCGCTACACGAACAGGAAGGCGGCGAACGGGACGTTGTACCTGACAGCCACCCACCTGATCTACGTCGAGGCTTCTGCTGAAGTCAGGAAGGAGACATGGGTATGTCGTGGTGCCTGGGGCTGTGTAAACACACCTATAAAAGTTATTTTATGGCACAGGCTGATTTGGTTTGGGAGGGACTTGAAGGATCATCCAGTTCCACCCCCTGCCATGGGCAGAGACACCTCCCACTAGCCCAGGTTGCTCCAACCTGGCCTTGGACACTTCCAGGGATGGGGCAGCCACAGCTCTTCTGGACAACCTGTGCCAGGCCCTCACTACCCTCCCAGCCAACAATTTCTTCCCACTATCCCATCTAACCCTGCCCTCTGGCAGTGGGAAGCCATTCCCCCTTGTCCTGTCACTACATGCTCTCATATCCAAAATAAACAAGTTTCGAAATTCCAAAGCTGTAGTAGACTTTTATAGCATTTTAATACCAAACGCTCAACAGAAACAGCTGGTTTGGAAGGAAATGAGCACAACAGGGACATGACTTGATGGAGTTCACTCATGGAATTAGTGTCAGTTCCACAAATATAAAAAACTTGTGTAGTTTCCTCTCTCGAACTCAATATACCAAACCACCAAACTTGAATTTACAACTTTTGTAAATGCAGAATTAGCACTGAAATGAGCCTATTTTATTGATTCTAAAGCAAAGTGAGAATGACAGAATATATTGCATATGAGGGCGGAGGGAAAGTAAAGTGCACCAGGAAAAGGAAGCTGCACATCGATCTCTGGAAGTAATTTATGTGCATCCTTGTTTTTTCAATCCTGCTTTAGTTACCTGGGTGCAGTCTGGGTGTTTATGTTTGATAAATAATCACAAATAATCTCCTTTTCTACTGCTAGTTAGCTTCAGGAAGCATAAGCAGCTGATTGTGTTACAGAAACCTCATTTCTGCTTGTGCTGCTCGCAGCCTTAACTGAAAAATGTTGTTTATTCCCTGTTTTTCAGATCCTGCATCACCACATTGCCAGTGTGGAGAAGCTGCCCCTGACCACAGCTGGGTACCCCCTGCTCATCCACTGCAAGAACTTCCATGTGGCTCACTTTGTCCTGGGGCAGGAGCGGGACTGCCATGACGTGTTCACCTCCCTGCTCAAGCTCTCACAGCCAGGTATTGGGAGTGGGAGTCTTCTGGGAATTCTTGGAGCTCTCTAAGCTGGAAGGCTGGGCTGAGCCCTGGGAAAGCTGTGCCTGCCCCAGCTTGGGTTTGGGCTCTCAGTGCAGGATGTGGAATCAGAATCAGCTTCTGCCACCAGACACAAAGGATGGGCTCAGGAAGTAGAGAGTAGGACATTTGCTTCCCAATTAAACACGGTTTTGGAAGCCTACAATAAAGATGGAGAGAGACTATTTACAAGGGCCTGGAGTGACAGAATAAGGGATATTGAAAGAGAGCAGGGTTAGAGGGGATATTGGGAAGAATTTCTTCCCTGGGAGGGTGGGGAGGCCCTGGCACAGGTTGGGCAGAGAAGCTGTGGCTGCCCCATCCCTGCAAGTGTCCAAGGCCAGGTTGGACAGGGCTTGGAGCAACCTGGGATAGTGGAAAGTGTCCCTGCCCATGGCAGAGGGTGGAAAGGGGTGATCTTTAAGGTCCCTTCCAATCCAGGCTGTTCCATGATCCTGTGGCAGTGGGAATGAGGTGGTGTTCGACAAGGAACTTCTGGAGGCCTGTGAAAGGTTCATTTGCCTACTGAGTCTGTCCCAGGCTTTTTTCGAGTCTGTCCCAGGCTTTTTTCACATCCCATCTCTGGCCACTGTCAGTCATTTCTGTGACCTGGCTGCTTTCTGTGTGCAGTTTTGCCCTCTCCAGTGGACCCGAAATTCAGGAATCCCACAAATAAAGCCTTAAACGTAGGCATCTCTGATTTGTTTCCAGCAGCTTGTTTAAGCTGCTTTGTGCTCTTTGCTCAGCTGTGACACCCTGTGTTTCACCCAGGCTGCCCTGACATGGAGTCACGCTGAAAGAGGGTGAGCAAAACATCCTCAAAAGCCTGTGGTCTCCTCTGGCTCCAGCTTTTTATTCCATCATGGATGAAACTTCAGCCTTCTTGTTCTTCTTGCAGCACAGCATTCCACTGAGTCCCCATCTGCCTTCTGCTTCTGGTTTTGGGGTGCTACTTCAGTGAACCTGAGTTGTTTAATTACTACAGGGATGTCATTCGTAATTGCAATTAGTAAATTGTGTCACTAGTCCGAGGGAGGGGAGTTGATGGCACCAGGCAGCTTCTTGCTGCCCTTCACACAGGACTGGGCTAGAAATCCTGTAGGAGAAATGGGGTTTGCTGGGTTTTAATTTTTTTTAATTGATATTAAGGCTTGTGTCTATTCCCAGCATCCCCCTTGTGCTCTTTGGAGTTTTCTTAGTTCTGGAGTTCTAACTCTGATGCTGTATTTGGCAGGTTTCTGGTGTGACATTTAAAAGCTGTCTCTGTTCTTTGAGTTTTGAAAATTAGAGACTTAGGTAGTGCCTTGAAGCTTGGGAGGTGTCACTGCAGGGGATCACACCAGTTTCTTGTAGTTATTTCTTTAAATGCTGTAGCTCTTTCTTTTCTTCTACTTAAGGATTTTAAGAGTGGTCTGGTTTTGGTTTAAAATGTCTATGTTTGTGTTCCCTTCGTGGTTTTCTGGCAGAGTGATGGACAGCTGGGGGTTACCTGCTTTATCAGCCCCTGGCAGGTTTCCCTCTGTGTCTGGAGCACTTGCTGCCTTGGGAGTTAGCTGAATGAGTTATTGGCTGGATTTGCATTTTATGGAGAGATGGAAGGAGATTGGGATGGTAAATGACCATTTGTCAGACCCAGCCTGAAGCCTTTGTTGGGCTGAAAGTAACATTCCAGACATCTCTCAGGGTTAGAACTTGCTGTTGAATGATGAACTCCCAGGTGTGCAAGAGCTGTTGTATGAACTCTCCACAGAAAATGTTAATTTTTTATTAAATTATTATTAAATGTGTTGTCATTTAGGGGTTAATGCTTATGACATAAATCCCATCTAATGTGCCTGTTACAGTGAATTCAGGAGGAAATCATTTGTTCAGGAAAAATTACTGCTTCAGACTTGCAGTTAATTCTAACAAAATGTTTTAAGCCTATTTCCTTGCATGTGGGAACTGAGCACTGGAAATTCCTGAGGATTTCAGCATGGGTTGTCAGCACTTGGTACTACCCTGACCAAAACCCTATAAATATGGGGTTGAGAAGTTTTAGATATCTCAAATACTCTTCTCTGCAGCGCTGAATGATTGATTTCCGGAAGTGTTGGCCTCTCTGTATGTCTTTGCATCTCTAACTAGTTAATTTTTTTCTTTCTTCTTCCCAGTGAAAACTGAAGAACTTTATGCTTTCTCTTACAATCCTAAAATGTCTAAAGAGAACCGGGAAATTGGGTGGAAACTAATTGATTTAAAACTGGATTACCAGCGCATGGGAATTCCAAATGACTACTGGGAAATAACGGATGTGAACAAGGACTATGAGGTAATTCCTGCCCCAAGTAGCCATTTAATGCAGTATCTCCTTGTTATTAATGACACAGAGCAGCCCTGCTGCTGCCTCTGGGGAGGAATGAGCTCTCTTGGTTTTAAGCAGCATCATCTTGATAGGAAGTTGCAGATAATGATACTACAGAAGAGCTGCAGAGTCACCTTGGTTTGCTTTGATCCCCCTGGCAAGGGACCAGAGAATTGTTCTGCTAGAGAAATGTCAAACCATCTGTTAGGAAAAGCCTAAAGTTCCCTTAGCTGCTTTTGTTATTTCCAAAGCCTGTCCCACCTGACTGGGGACAGATGTGTAGAAGAGAAATACATGGCAGCAGTTTGGATTGGTGGGGGGTGAGGCAGAGTGGAGAGGGACTAGGGAAGGGAGGAAGGGAAAAACAGCAAGAGAAAACAGACTTCCTTTTGCTTGCTTGGTTGGATTTTCTGTTGTTTAAGGGCTCTCTGTCATTTCAATCCAAACTGGCTGCTGCTGTTATTTTCCTCAAAAGGCCAGCTTGGATCTAAACCACATTAAACAACAACATTTGTCAGCAAGCTTGTTCAAAATCCTGTTCCATATTATTTCCCTTTTTATTCTTCTGATGTTGTGGAACAGTCAGACCTGGCTGTCAAAAAGCCAAAGCAAGCAGCTCTGAGGAAGAATCCAACACATTCAGTCCTGAATCCCTTCCCCTGCTCCCACTCTCTTCCCTGGGCAGCTTTCCTTGCTGGTACACTTAGAGTGGAAGAAATACAAGCCTGTGCTGTCAGAAGTGACAGCTCATTTTACCTGGCTGTGTGTTTGGATGCCTGAATTGAGATGTGATGGGAGAGGTGCTGTTTCCAGTAGCTGATTAGGGCACCTGAATGTGAGCAGCTCAAATCATTAATCACTCTGAGGCTGTACATGCTGAAGTGTAACTCTTAAGTGCCAGTGCTTTAGAATTTCCTCAGGGTTTCCAGCCTGTGTGTTAAAATTGTCAAGCCTAATGTAAAGCCAGGCCTGGGGACGAGCTAATCTGTAAAGTCCATGCTGAGAGACTGTTCTGGTTTGAGGAGGAAGGATAAAGCCGGTCTCTGAGGATGCTTCCTGGTTGCTGGTAGCTCTTTCTAGAATAAGATTTAGAGGGAACTTTTTAAATATAGTTGTTCTTACTTTCTCTTTTTGTGAAAAGCAATTCCTGGCTGTGAGGGTGGGGAGGCCCTGGCACAGGTTTCCCAGAGAAGCTGTGGCTGCCCCATCCCTGGAAGTGTCGAGGTTGGAGCAACCTGGGATAGTGGGAGGGGTCCCTGCCCACGGCAGGTGGTTGGGACAAGATGATCCTTAACGTTCTTTCCAACCCAAACCATTCTGTGATTCTAAATCAGAAACTTCCATAAAATTTATGAATTTAAAGAGCTTCTAGGTTCACTTTCAAAATTGATCCTTTCCTTCACCACATTGTTTTATTTTGAACCTATTCCTGTATTATTTCTCTAAATAAATCTTAACGTCATGAGCTTGAGATGAATTTTTCATGGGGTTTGAGTTGCTCAGTACTAATATCTGGGGTTTTTTGCTTTCTTCTCACTCAGGTTTGCAGCACATACCCTCCAGAAATCGTGGTGCCTCGAGCTGCCTCCAAGGCAGTGGTGATGGGAAGTTCAAAGTTCAGAAGCCGAGGGCGGATTCCGGTGCTTTCTTACTTGTATAAGGAAAACAATGTTAGTGCTGGCTTGGGGTGGGAGGGAGGGTTCCCCTTTTTGCCCAGTTCCCTTCTAGTGACAGGAAATAATGAGATAATTATTAAACTTGAGACATTTGAGAACTGTGCTTCTCTTAGTGGCCGTAATATTAGTTTGTTCTGAGTCACAGAATAAGCTGAAGACAAATACTTGGGGTACATCCAGAGCTCTGCAAAAAACCCAAATTTTCCAACCGTCCTTTTTTTTTAACCAGTTTTCAGCAATTCCTTCTGATGTGGGGCTTTTAAATCTCCTGTTTAGCCAAATTCAATAATGTTTTACCAAGTTCCATGTTAACTCAGCTGGATTTTATTAGTATTGAAGAGGAGGAACCACCCTGAAATAAATCCCCGCTAGGTCACAATAAGTGAAGGTTTCATTTTTTTGTTTTTTCCACTGAAGACCAGAATGTAAATTTTTGATTTTGCTGCCTCAGCAGTGTTTTAGATGCTGATGTGAGGAAAATGCTGTCACAGGCAAATTGTTGTTTTCCTGAGGAAGTGTGCCTTGACCTGGGCACTGCATGGAGTTGTGCTGGCAACTTAAAGCATACTCAGTGCACTTCTGAGCATGGAACAGTAACAGCTGAGAAGAAAAACTGGAAAAGAATGGTTTGGAAATAGAAACCAAGTAGAAGGCAAGAGAAATTATGGCCTTCCAGTGCCTTATGAAAAGGAGGGAGAGGGATTTTATGGGGGCACATAGTGACAGGACAAGGGGGAATGGTTTTAATCTGCCAGAGGGCAGGGTTAGGTGGGATATTGGGAATTAATCCTGCCCTGGGAGGGTGGGGAGGCCCTGGCACAGGTTGCCCAGAGAAGCTGTGGCTGCCTCTGGATCCCTGGAAGTGTCCAAGGCCAGGTTGGACGGGGCGTGGAGCAACCTGGGCTAGTGGAAGGTGGAACATACTGCATAGGAGGTGGAACAAGATGGTGTTTGAGGTCCCTTCCAAGCAAGCCCTTCTGGGATTCTGGGGTTCTATGGACTGCTAACATTCAGGATCCTGATCATCAGGCAGAGCACAGTGTGAGGTTTCTTGGGCTCACTACTTAAAAATGAAGCTTCCCAAACTTCTTGCTCTGAGAAACAGCCCGGTAGGGTTTGTGTGGGTCCAGTTAAGCAGCAGCTTTTCAGTGAAAGAGAACGCAACCCCATTCAGTGGGTGTTTGGAGTGGGTGGGAGGTGCTGTGGGATCAGGGCTCACCCTGTGTGTGTGTGTGTGGAAGTCTGTACGATCAGGCTTGACCCCCTGTGGGCGGGGGGGAGGTGCTTTGGGATCAGGGTGCACCCTGTGTGTGTGTGTGTGAGGTGCTGTGGGATCAGGGCTCACCTCATGTGGGTGCCCTGGGCTGAGCCCTGTCCCTGTGTGTGTGGGAGGTGCTGTGGGGTCAGTGCTCACCCTGTGTGTGTGGGGGTGTGTGTGTGTGCTGTGGGGTCAGAGCTCCCCCCGTGGGTGCCCTGGCTGAGCCCTGTCCCCGTGTTGC
>VXAY01006182.1:102211-118858 GCA_013399855.1 Oxyruncus cristatus
ATGTAATATATATAAAATATACAAAATACAAAATATTTTTTATGTATTTATTGGAAGACCTGGGGGGAAGTGAGGCTGTTTGGGGTCTTATAACAACTGAGAAAAGGAATTTATATATATATATATAAAATATATATATAATTAAATGTATCTATTTTATATATATTTATATATATAAAAAGAATAAATATTATTTTTCACTTTTATTTATATAATTAATATATATAAAATATATTTATATCTGCACTATAAATAACAACTGATAACAACTGAGAAAAGCAACTCCTCCATTTTTTTGCCTTTTAAAAATAACACCTGTGATGTGCAGCTTGGAGTTTAATGCAGTTCAGCTCTTGTGGTCCACAGCCACTGTCTGGGGCCAGAACTTCAGAGCTGAGGGGTTTATTTAAGAGGCAATTGATAAAATACGTGCAAAATTCAGTCTAACGACTGTCACCTCAAGGAACTGAATTTAGGAACCAAATCAAATGATTCTCTTGCAAGCATATGGATTAGGAGTGTTGGTGTAAGGAGATTAGAGCACAAGGAATTTCATAGCACACAAATATTTAAATGTAGAGCTTTCAAAGTGCTTGATTGTTTTAAAATCGACTTTCTGAGAACCTGCTTCACTGTTGAGATATTGCAGTTGTTTTATAGAAACTGCACATTTAGTTAAAACTATGGCAAGGGCAAGAAGGGAAAAGTCTTTTGGGGAAAATGGGGAATGTTTCATCTGTTGTTCCAGTGCTATTTTGCCTTTTTGTACTGTGACATTTCCTAGAGATCACCTATTCTGTAATGATATATATGTTTTATATAATGATATATATGTTTATAGCAAGCAGTGCAGGTTCTTTTGGTACAGGCAGCTTCCAGTGTATCAAAGGTTTTCCCCTGAAATCCATCTTTGATGGCAATTTTGTGCCATATTTGGTGAAAAGGGGAGAATTTATAATTGGTGACATTTCTCTTTCTAACCCCACATACCTTACTCTGGATGATAGAACTGAAGCACTGGGGTTATTTAATAGTTTTAAACATGTCTGTACCACACCTGACTTTTCCTTCCCTCCTCTCTGTGGAGGCAAATCCCTCCTCTGCCCAAATTAACCTGGGGGGAGGTGGAGCTGCTCTGTTTTCTGTCACCATTCAAGATCTCCTGTAGCTCTTGAACTGTTTGGGGTAATTTTTAGGGCAACTGGCTTCTTTTCTACTTCTTTTCTGCAGTTCCAGTTGGTTGCTGTATTCTTTCTGCTCAACTTGAATATTTCTATGTTTCCCTCAGGTGGCTTTATTTCATCTGTGCATGTATGTCTGTGAAAAGCTTTGGAATTCTCTTACTATTTCTATCCCACCATGTATGTATGTTATTGGGAAAACTGGCTTTCCTAGTTTTGCTTTCCTTTGCTTCTCTCTGAATTTCCTTAGGTAGCTGCACAGTTAGGGCAGGCTCAGTGTTTTGATAAGAGCAGAAATTGGGGAAATTCTAGCCAGGGTCTCAATGAGCCTCTGCATATGAGTAATGGCCTGGAGACAGTGGTGTAATTTTGGGGAATTAATGTCTGGGAGGTGGGGAAGTACAGCTGAGTAACAGCTTTGTTCAGTCCATTTTCTGGGAGATTTTAGAAAGAAAGAAGGTCTTGCAAAACAGATTTCTTTCTGTGGATTGTTGTAATTTTCCCTTCCTTTTCTCTGCCGCTCCCTTGGATTTGGTAGTTGAATGCCATGGCCAACCGAGCTGCTGGGAAGGGCTACGAGAACGAGGACAACTACGAGAACATCCGCTTCAAATTCATTGGCATAGAGAACATCCACGTCATGAGGAGCAGCCTGCAGAAACTCCTGGAAGGTGGGTACAGCCCAGGGAGTGGCCTTTGTCACCCCTGGCCACTTTTGGACAAAAAAATGTCCAGATCCTACATGCACAGCGCTGTGCTGGGAGCAGAGTCAGTGTCTTGCTTTGTTTGTTCTGTGGAAGTGACTGAAAGTATCAGTGCACTTAAAATGCTTTCCTCCTTGACATTTGATTTGTTCTTGTGCTTGGTTTTGCAGTGGTTCAAAGCCAGCAACTAACACTAACTAATAAAACATTCCTTAATTAACGTGCCAAATGAAAAGGAAAAGGCTAAGAAATACTACATTAGAAATACGTTTTACTACTAAGTCTCATGGTTGCTTCACGAGCCATTGAAAGAAAACGAACGGAGCTTGTTTAGGAAATACTTTTGGGGTTTGATGTGTTGAGTTTGGAGTATTTCAGTGTTATCGGAATTGAATCTGATTTGAAATACAGTTTCAAATCTCTGACCTCTACAGTTTTGGCATGATCTTCCAAAGACTTGAATCTCATACGTACCTCGTTCTTACCTGTAACTTATTTCTGATTTCTTTTGACTAAACTTGCTTTTAATACCTTAAAATGTATTAAATTAATACATAAATATATTAAAATGCAGAGTACCTCAGGTAATTAAGCTCCTTGTTATCTTAGGGGAAAAAGCAAAGCAGGGCAGAAGAAATATTTACCTGAGCCACTGGGGATCAAGAGGAGGATGATCACAAGTAGGAGTCCTCAGTTCTCTGTTCCTGGCAGATTTATTTTGTGGTGGAAGAGGAGGCAGAATAAATACTTGTTTGCTCCCATATTCTTCTTCAGCAGTGATAAAACCTCACTCTCTGGTGCTTATGGACTGTTAGTGAACTTTATTATTGTCAGTATTTTCTGTGCTGGGTTTCATTACAGCATCTGAGTTGCCTTCAAGGTTAGACATTTTATTTCTTTCTCTGTGAATTAGAACTGTCCTGTGACGCTGAGGGAAGGGTTGTAGATGTGAGTGTGATGGTGATTTATAGTGAAGTAACAGATCAGTAAACACTCGCTTTGTTGGAAAAAACTCAGCTGAGAAAAGAATGAGTTACCATTGAAAAAAAGAGGAGAATATTTTCAGAGCCTCAAAGTTCTTACACAAACCAGCAATTTTTAGTTATGAATGTTAAGTTTTCAACCAGTAATTTCTATGTCCTTTAGAAAGAATGTTGCTGCTAACACTTTAAAAATGTAGCTGTTAGGATACCAGGCTGTGGAGAGCTAACGAGGAGGTGCAGGAGATGCTGTTCACAGGGCGTCAGGTCATTCTTTTGTGTTTGTTCTTAGTGTGTGAAATGAAATCCCCCTCCATGAGTGACTTCCTCACTGGGCTGGAGAACTCCGGTTGGTTACGGCACATCAAGGCTGTCATGGATGCAGGTGTCTTCCTTGCCAAGGTAAAACTGCTCCCCAGCCTGCAGGTGAACTAAAAAACATGTAGTTGTCTTCTTGGGAAGGTGTCTCTGGAGAGAAGATGGGAAAACACTGCTGACCAGGTTGGCCTCAGCTCTCCAAACCAACTTGAAGGACATAAGTGGGTCAGCCAGCTGGGCTCTCTCCTAGACACGACTGTGACAAAGCGTTGAGGTGTTGTCCTGTGTGCTGTTTTGCAGCAAGCAGCTCCTGAGGCTTTCTTAGAGCTGACGTGAAACACGTCAAACCACAGAATGTGAATAAAATTAAACATCTGTACAGAAGCATTTCTGTACGGAAGAGCAAACAACTCATAACCCTGGGCTCGTTATTCAGTCACCTGCTCTGCTTTAATGGCAGGATTGTTTTGACCAGTTTACTTGCTGGGTTTTTGTGCTGTGGACACTGATTATTGAACACCACCCTCATTTCTGCAAGGCTGGTGGCTTTGCAGGTCAGGAACAGGAGGGAAGTCACCAGGGCTCTTCAGGAGGAGTAAAGGGTGTGCAGGAAATCAACATTGCAGGAGTTGTGAGAGTAATTGTCTCTTACAGTTTTCCCATGTAGCAAGCATGAAAATGATACTGTGCTCTCCTGCCACTGGTACAAGGGGAAGAAGATGATCCATATGGGATCAGCTCTCCTAATCTGTCTTGAAAGTCCTGATCTCCATGTGTCCGATTCTTTACCCATACACCAAATCCTTCCTCAGAGGAGGAGACTGAGAATTCCTGACCTTTCAGGAGCTGAGTGTTTGAGATCACAGGGTCTGTTCCTTGCCAGTCTGTTGCTACCAAGACACGCTGCAGCATTTCCTTCTAGTGGGGTCTCTGTGGGTTGATGGAACGACCCACGGACGTCGGTGCATTTCCATGGTCCAGATGAGAAGTGACAAATACCCTCTGGAGTTTTAGGCAAATATAGATGAAGGGGTAGCATTTCTTTCAGAAATGTAGCTGAAAAGGTGCTGAAGTGCTGTGTGTGGTGTCTCCTCAGGCTGTGAGGGAGGAGAAGGCCAGTGTGCTGGTGCACTGCTCAGACGGATGGGACCGCACAGCCCAGGTCTGCTCCCTGGCTGGGCTCCTCTTGGACCCCTTCTACAGGACCTTCAAAGGCTTCATGGTAAGGACACCAATGGTGGAATTTTAAACATTCAAAACTAAAACATGCTTCCTGCATTGGAAATGTAAACAGGCCCCAATTAAGTGTTTTAGGCCGTTTCCTGGCACAAGCAGGAGGTGACCTATATAAACCAGCTTTGATTCTGTAATGAGCTTTAATTGCTCTAAACAGCACAAAAGGCAGGGGTTGATTTACAATTGCTAAATCTTTGTTTCCTTGAATGTCCACAGGAGAGCCACTAATGAGAGGTTTCAGCAAGAGATGGGTGAGGAAAGGATGCAGCTCTGGCTGCAATCCACCAAAAAGTGCTGTAGGAGCTTGTCATGTAGGTCTCTTATCTGCCGAGATTTCAGATTGGGGAAACTGACTGTCGAGCACAGGGCAGTGTATAACCTGTACATCAGTAAAATCTGCCTCATTTCAGAGCTTTTTAAAAGCCATTTCCTATGAATTCGGCTGTTTGCTCCTAGTGCAGGCTCCTTCTTATTTGCAGCCATCCCTGCATGAATACAGCCTTTCCAGTCGTCCCTTGTTAAATACCCGAAGAGCAGCTGCTCTTTCTCAGAAGAGATCCTTGTAAGAATCCCTGGAATCACAACAATGCAAATTTTGCCTTCTCCAGTGCCAGGACTGTTTCCTTACATTCCATGCTAGTTTTGTTATTATTTTTGCTTCTGGATTATACTGCAGTTTTTTAAGAGTTAAAATTACATCAGCATAGGAAACATCTGCCTGGGCTTTGGCTGTGAACAATTTGGCATGAACTGAGAGACATGAATTTCTTAGGAACAGGAGCAGTAACTAACACAGACACATCCTTTGCTGTGCTCTGAGACAAGGGTTTATAGGCACAAGTCCCCTGACAGTGGCTATTCCTAAATGAATTAACCAGGAGTGTTAGGAATGGGAAAATTTGATAAGCAATATAAATGAAGTGTTTGAAAAACTCTGTTGTGAGTTTTTCCTGCCTTCTGTTCTTTAAGCCTGTGCATGATGAAATCAGGAATTGATCTTTAGATATAATCCAGCAAGGAATAATGGATGCAGCATCAGTCACGTGGTTCCTTTTGAGACATCTTTCAGGAAACTCTGCTTATTACTTTCCTATAGCTAGCACAGGGATTCTATTTAAAAGAGAAATCAGTGGTTCTTATTTCATCCTGAGCTCCTCAATACACAGCTGTACTTCTTATATTCCTATTTGTGTGTTAAACAGTTGCTGAATTCCAGTTGCTGATTTATTTTAGTGAGTTAAATAGGACAATATTAAGCTGTTAATTCTTTTAGCTGAGTGTGCTTATATATTATGACTTTAACAACATAGAAACTCCCTCAAACTAGTACTAGACCTGCTTGAAGTTCTCATTCCAGCAATGCCATTGCACTGGTAACTGGATAATCTGTAAATCACAGTTACTGTTCCCATTGATTTCTGTGGATATGCTATAGAGTCAGCAGCTCTCCAGGCTTTAGCATCAAAGGCTTCATTTTGCTTTTTGAACCAAAGTAGTGCTCTTTTCTTTAATCCCTCTTTTGAAACTGCAGGTTCTGATAGAAAAGGAGTGGATTGCAATGGGCCACAAATTCTCCCACAGGTAAGAGCAACAGGTTATTTGCGTGGAGTGACTGGGTGGGGCATGACTGGGAAACCAATCCAGTGTCTTCAGGTTTATGTGCTCCCAGGAAAAATTCAAAGGAAAATACAGGTCAGGGAAGAGAAGGTTTGGAAAAGACTGGAGTTGGTGACATAAAGCCAGTATCTTCTAGGGCTGTTATTTCATCAGTGGTTTTTGATTACTTTGCAGAATCATAGGTTTGAATTCATTGTCTGAATTCCGAGTGTTTTCCTACCTGTAAAACTGTATTATTTGAGGAGCGCTAATCATAAAATCACAGAATCATTAAGGTTGGAAAAGACCTCCAACATCCTGAAGTCCAACCATCAACCCACCACCATGTCCCCAGGTGCCACATCCACTCCAGGGATGGTGACTCCTCCACTGCCCTGGGCAGCCTGTGCCATCAGTAATGTTCTGATTCATTCTTTTGCAGTTATCTCCTGGGGGAAGGAAGATCTCAGCTGCTGTTTTTTAGGACTTTTACTGAGTTCAAAGCATAAACTTGAAGGACTGGAAGAAAACTTCCCATTTTAGTGTTTAGGGGGCTCTTTTTGTGTTGGGTGACAAAGGATTTAACCCTGTTTACATCTCCCCAGGTGTGGCCACTTGGACGGGGACCCCAAGGAGGTGTCCCCTGTGTTCACCCAGTTTGTGGAGTGTGTCTGGCAGCTCATGCAGCAGTTCCCGTGCTCCTTTGAGTTCAATGAAAGGTTCCTTCTGGAAATCCATGACCATGTTTACTCCTGCCAGTTTGGCAACTTCCTTGGGACCTGCCACAAGGAGCGTGAGGATCTCAAGTGAGTTGGCAGTTTGCAGAGCCAGAAGTGACTTGAAATGTCAGGAAAGGGGCAGGTTGGGTGGGTTTGTGGTTTTAATACAATTCTAGGTTGGTTAAAGGTAGCATTGTCTTGAGAGATGCTAAAAAATTATATCCCAGAAGACAGATGTTCTAATTTGGACCACAGTAATAACTTGTAAATACCCTTTCTGGACTGGCTAGTGGATTATATATTCCTCAGGGATGTATCTTGTGTTTGTGTAATTAATCAGAGAATGTGTAAAAATAATTCATAGCTCCCTTAATCTAATTCTGCGCTGAACAGTTAGAGTTCTTAATCCACTTGCCTGTTTTTTTTAGTGATTAGATGTTATTTGTACTTGACAGAATCTTTGAGAAGACCCATTCTCTGTGGCCTTTCCTCTTACAGAGGAAGCAGGAATTGAGAAATCCTTTGTACAGAGGGTTTACAGCTTACAAAGAGCTTCAACCAAACACACTACCTTTCAGTTTCCAGTAAGTTGGTCATTTAAGAAGGGGGGATTTCTTTCATTATGATGTAGATTGATAGTTCAGGTTGAATGAAAAAAATTTGCAGTGATCAGCTTGGTTTGCTTTACCCTTCCCCTCCATTCCTCACCCATCAACTGAGATTAGCAGTGCACAGTCCAGGTGCTGTAATTTAATATTTTTTCTTTGGGGTTGAGAAAGAAGGTGAGGAAAGGCAAGGAAAAGCAGAACTTCAGATGTAGATAGAACCACAACCCCCTGACTGCTTGCTCTGACACATTGAAGTCATAGGGTAGATAGTTGTTTGAGAAAGCTCCTCCTTTTCTCCTGTTTAATATATGTTAAGAAAGTCTGTCAGGCAGGAATTTTGGTGCCCAGTCACACACAGGCAGATGCAGTCAGGGTTTTTTCCCAAGAAGGGTGTTCTGGTTGCTTGCCCAGGGTGTTAGAACAGAGGTGGTGAGTTTGGCTTTTTTTCTGGTCCCTGCTCAGGGAGAGGGGAATGCAGATGTGTTTTAAAGAGGTGTGTTTTTAAGTGCTGTGTGTGGTTACTTGTGGGCAAAGAGTTTTAATAAAAGTTGGGAGGTTGGGCAAACTGAGGACTTGAAGGTGAGCTGCCCCAGCCTCCTGTAAGTCTGCTATACAAAAAAAAAAAAATTGTCTTTTCATCCTATTCTAATACCTACTGCCAATTTTTTTAACTTTATGAGGATTTGCCCATTGAGACAGAATTTCACACTCCAAGGCCGTGGTGGTTTTTGCAATCAATCACCTACCACAAGTTGTTGAAAATTCTTAAGGGAATTCTCAGAGAAAATTTCCTGAAGAAAATTCTTCTCTTAACAGAATGTTGGCAGTAGGGCACAAGTGACTTCCTAATTCCCTTTTTCCTGCCCTATTCTTGAGGTTTTGGTGTGGGATGTACAATCGCTTTGACAAAGGGATGCACCCAAAACAGTGTGTGTTGGATCATCTGCTGAGCTGCATGAGCCAGAAGGTGCAGCTGGAGGAGGATGCATCTGAACTGGAAAACGTGAGGCTGTTTATATTTATTTAATATTTCAAGTGCCACGATGGCTTTGGCCAATGTATCTGGGTTTGAATGTTGGCACTGGAGAGTTGTTTCAGCAAACTGGGCAAGATGAGGGGTTAAATGACAAGGCTCTGCTTGCAATGGATTTGCTGATTGTCTTAAAACAACCCCAAAACACCCATAAACAAAGTAAGAAACACATCTAAAAATATACCAGCGAGAAGACAATCAGTGTCCTTTGCCAGTTTAATGCGGCTGCTGAAAACTTCAGCTTTCCTAATTAAACACTGGTCTTTGTATCAAACATGTAAAGATCTGTGCCCATGGACTTCAGTGCTGGAAAAGAGACACTGGCTGTTGTCCAGGCTGTTGTGTTGACAGCTGATTTTCTGTACACTTCTGACACCTGGGAGTAGTGCCTTTCATTAATTTTATTTTTAACATCTTTTTATTTGTGTAGAACATTCCTTTCCTCGACGGTCCTTTGCCCTGTGAAGCTTCCTCCTTCCCCAAAGCAGGACACGCTGCTCCCAGAGCCCCCGTGCCCAACACTCCTCAGGACTATGGAGGGGCAGCACGCCCTGTGCTGAGCAATGGGACCTCCCCAGGGGCTGGGGGCTCAGCTGTGGACCAGAAGCACAAGGAGAACCTGTCCCACCACCACCAGGATCGTGGTGCCTCCACGGAGGTGTCGGACGGGAACGCTCAGCACCAGTGAGGAGCTCTGGGAATGCTCAGCACCAGTGAGGAGCTCTGAACTGTTGGGTGAAGCAGGCTCTGGTGGGGTGACCCCACAGGGTGCAGACCCCCCATTTACAGCTGAGTGTGAGTACAGGGTGTGCTGGGGGAGCAGGTTGGGTTTGGGACGCATCCCTGTGCAGCTGGAATGACACAGAGCTGCCCAGGAGGCTCCTGGAGCTCGTGTAAACTCAGTCTTTGGTGGAAACACATCTGTTTTTAAGCATCTGCCTGCCAGCACTGGTGTTTGAATCCTGGCCAGTTAATGCTGGGAGTTGGGCAGAGGAGGGAGGGTGCAGTCTGTCTGTGCTCAGTGCTGGTACAAGGTCATCTCAAAAGGATCAAAAATTCCAGTTCATCTTAAAATGATAAAAAAAATGATGACCCACCATTTCTTAGCTGTGAATGACTCTCTGCATGGACCCTCACCTTGTAGCAGAACTGACTCAGTTTTTGTTTCCTATGCATTTTTGTTACACAAAACCAAACCCCCTGTGCCTTTCTCCGAGGTTGCTCTCATGTCCAGCCACACCATGTGCTGTTTTTATTATTGTAGTGTAAAGTGTAGTGTTGGGTCTTTGTAATCAGTATTTCTAAGGAGGTTTTTACCTCCTGCAGCCTCCCCAGGATCTCTGCTGATCCCCCTGAGTTCAGTAGCTTCTTTCTAAGCTGACCTCTCAAAGAATAAGTTGTTCTGCACCTCATTTACTGCAGCAAGCCAGTGTCAGCCTGTAACACATGGATTTTGGACCAGAGGGAGGATTGGAAATGAGAAAAGACAGGAAAACATTTCTGTGGAATTTTTCTCTCTTATTTTATGGTGTTGGTTAAGCTGAAGCAAGACAGTAACCCTGTTCTAAGCTGGGATCAATGTGCTTTCCCCACGTCCTCCACTGAGGCAGCAGTTGGAGATGAGCTGTGTTCTCTTATTGAAATGGGGCCTAAACTGATTTTATCGCTTGCTGAGTGATTACAGGGAATGTTATCTTGGATGTTGAAGTTACATGTTTTGTCTGTGGTGAGATGAACAGTGTCTCTCATGGCAGTGAACTTGGTAATTTTGTGACAAGAGGGAAATTGGGATGTGACCCCTCATTGGAACATGAAGCGGACATGAACACCTTGGGACATGGCTGTGGCTCCAGGGCTTGTTAACACTACCTGGATTCTTCCATGTGCTGGAATCTCAGCTGGAGATACAGTTCAGAGTTGCAGGTTTAAAACAGAGATATGTATTCCATCTCTACAGAAGCCCTATAAAGAAACAAGGACGTTTTTCCCCAAGGAATGGGTGTCCCTGTCACAGATGAGTGTCTGAAGGTCCCTCAAAGAATCCCCAGCAAAAGCAGGTTTCGTGGAACAGTGGAAGTGTGACCAAGTTCATTGGCAAGGTTCACTCTTACTGCTTCATAGATGGTTAAAGCACACACAGAAAAAGCAAACTAAAATAGAAAATCAATCATTGTAAAACCAAAACCAACCAAAAATTATCCACCTGGAGGCTGGGGATGGAAAAGGGTCAGGATAAGAAGGAAATAAGGAAGAGCCTCCTGTGGAGGCACAAGGTTCAGAGTGGACCACACTGCCAAACTGAGCCCTGGGCTTAACCAACAGTTTGGGCCTAAAGGTTTCGTAGGATCATAAGCAGCACTTCACCTTAACAGCACTGACTCCATAGCTGGAGGTAAACAACTTACCAAGGGATTCCTGGAGGATTTACTAAAAGCACAACTCACTTGAAGGCTGAACTTCCTTACAGCTCTCAAGTACTTCAGAATCCAGGAGAGCAACATTCCCAGTCCATTTGCTGTGGCATCCCACAGCCCTAAAGGAGTATGTACAGGTATATCCTGGGGGAAAAGTTCCCTGGAATTCAGTGAAGGACTCGTGTTGGATGCCTTGGCATGTTGTCAGCGGGCAAAGGGTTGAGGTTTCAGCCCAGGCTCCTCCAGGTAGAGCAAACTAGAGAGTTTTGTGGCTCTGAGAGGTGTCCTGCTCCAAGGGAGGTGCTGGTGCAGCCACCTGTGGTCCAGGAGAGCTCCAAGGGTCTCACTCAGGGCCCCTGAGCTGGCTTTAGTCAGAGTCATTTTTCATCCTGGCCACACTTTGGGTCAATAACTTTCTTTGCAAGATCGATAAATAATGTTTAAAAATCAACAAAAATGTCATTCTGCTTGCTCAAGCAAGAAAAGTCAGTTTCCAAGGCTGTGGGTTAAAAACCAGGAGCTCATTATCCAGCAGAGTTCCTGGGAACAGACTGTTTTTGATGAGCTCAAGAGCTCAGCCCAGGTGCTGTTTGTCAAGGTCAGGGCCTAAGGAGCATTTCTGAGGTCACAGCGTGGCTTGGGAGAGGTGGAGGATGTTCCATCACCCCCCAG
Organism: Oxyruncus cristatus; assembly: GCA_013399855.1. Lineage (NCBI taxonomy): Eukaryota > Metazoa > Chordata > Aves > Passeriformes > Cotingidae > Oxyruncus > Oxyruncus cristatus. Next base: position 113,673 of record VXAY01006182.1, read on the forward strand.
GAAAACTGTCCCACATTCCGTGTTCTGGACAATCTTCTACAGATGTGCTTAATTGCACAGAGTCCCCTTGGGCAGTTAATTCAGGATGCTTTTCTGCTTGCTCTTGAAACTTGTTTAGGTGCTGCTATTAAGTTTTAAAATCAGCTTTTCTCTATTATAAAGCAAATATTGAAGTGAGCCATCCCAGCCTCCAGTAAGAAGCAGAAACATTCCATTATAGGATCATAAAATGCAGTATCTGCCCCTCGTGTGTTTATAACCCAGGGTGAAATCACTGGGTGGGGTTTGGTCTGCAAGGTAAAGTAGAAAAAACACAACCCAAAACTCCTCTGAGTGTTTCACTTTGGGTGAGAAAACATCTGTTTTATTAAGCATATCAAAAGACACAAGGAAAACAGAGTTCCTTCACTGCCTGGAATGGCAAAGAGGAAGTTTTTTAATATTGGGGAGTTGTCAGTCATAAAGCAAATAATAGAGTTGTTTTCAAGGAAGGAGCGGGAGCTGAAATGTGTGATCGATTAAAAACTGAGCACACATGAAATGCTGCCCCAGGTATGACTTATGGATCAGCCCCTGTCTCTTCTTTCCAGGTGGTACAAGAATGTACCACCTTCTTGGAGAAATCCCAAATGGGAAATGAGGGCCAGACAGGTATTTTTTAGGACCAAGTATTCTAGAGATCATCAGTTCTTTTAATATCTTTAATATCTCTGATTTTCATTAGAGATACAGAATTGTAGAGGGTTTTGACTGACTCCTGAAGGTTTTAGACATGCCATTGATTAATTATTATGTAAAACCAGCTTGCAGGACGATTCTGTAAATGTTTACACGTTACCTTGTCTTTGGAATTGCCACAGATTACCTAGAGGAAGTTTAATTATTATTAATTATTCCTGATCTCCACAAAGCCTCTTGACTACAACGTTACTTCAGACCCTGCAAGTGTTAGCAACCTTGTAGTAACCTTACTGCTTTCCACTTCAGTGGCAGAACAAGGGGTGACTTTATACTGGGAAAGGCAAAAATTCATGTCCTGTCCTTTTAAACCTCTTGAATTTAATGTGTACAGACTTGGTCAAACCTGCGGTGTATTAAAAATCATTGATGCTGGTGCTGTAATTTAGGGAGCCGGAAAGGATTCCAGGCTTTCGTGGCTTTCCATGAGCTTATTGGTTTGAAAAGCCATTAGCAAGAAGCTTTTTTGTTTTGATGGTGACTGGGGTGCTTGCAGACCAAACATGAAGGCCAGGTGGGATCTCCTTCCTGAAGCATTGCAGGAAGCTTGAGTTCCCCTCCTCATGGAATGCTCTGCTGACTTGAGTCTCTGTTCTCTGGAAATGTTAAAGGAGTGGAAAAGCTGTTATGCAGGAATCTGCTTCAGCAAGGCCTGTGTGGGTGAGAGTTACTGTGACTTATTTATTCCTGGTGGAGCTTCCCTGCATCCTGAGGTCAGAAATCCTACTTTATTTGGAGCTCTTAAGTGAACAATGCAACTTCCTTCCATGTGGAATTCCTGTGACTGGGAGGGAGGAGGGATCTGGTTTGCTGGGGGTGGGCTCTGTTCGTGTAAAACTGGTTCTTTCCTGGAGCTCCTCTGGCTGCACCAGGTCCCTCCAAGGCTTCCCCAGGACCCTCCTGACTTTGTTCAGTGTCTCTCTTGCTACAACCAGGTGTAACCTTGTAGTAGTAACCTTTAACACATTCTCTGTTAAAACTACTACTTTGAAGTAGAAGAGGACCTGTGGAACTTCATTTCTCAGTTGAAGTGTCTCAATGTGAACTTCACTCTGGTGGATCCTTAACCTGTGTCTTGTTTTGCAGTTGGCAGAGAAAATGCAAGGGGTGCTGTTTGCTCTGCTGGAAAAAAAGGGAGTAAGGGGTTTGTCCATAGTTTTAGTTCTCCACTGGGCTCTTTATGGGTGAGGAAAAGCAGTTTGTTAAAGGCTCTAGGTGTAGTTTTCTCCTGGCTGCCTGCTCTGTTCCCATGCTCGGTGGTTGCCTGAGTTAAGTCCTTGGAGGAAAACTCCCCCTGCAGCGTGGCTGGGGCACAAGTGCCTGGGGTGGAGCAGGATGCTCTCTTGGAGGCAGCTGGGAAGCTTTGCTTGTCTTCAGTTATCTTCAGGAAGCTTCTGGAGTCCTGGAGAGCAGGATTTGCCAGGAGCTGAAGGTGTGCTGCAGGGGATTTGCAACTGGAGTGAGACCTTGTGGGGTTACAAGTTGGAATGTCCACACTGAAGAGCCCTGGGACTGCTCTTCCCAGTAGATTTGGAGACAGAGAGCCCTGGCAGGAGCTCCCAAAGCTGCAGCACCCACAGGAGAAGCATTTCAAAGGGAAGAGCTCCTGTTCCAGGCACTGCTACCCTTCACCTCCTGGTAAAGCTGGTCCTTGGGCAGCCCCAGGGTCACTGCCCAAAGGATCATTCCTTACACAGTGTAGTGATGGATATCCATGATGGACCAGAGAACTCCAGCAGTACCTGTGTCACTCTCCTGCCTGTCCCACCACTCTGGGTGCTGGGGTTGTTTTTGTAGGGACCAACCCAGTTATTCCTTGTTTACATCCCAGCCCTCACGCACATCCTGGCACTTCCCTGGGGGGAAGAAGCTGCTCTGAATGTACCAGTTTTAATTACTACCCAGCACTTGATTAATTAGCTGAGGAACCAGGCGATGTTAAGTCTGTGTTGAGGCAGCCAGGTGGGTGCCGGCAGCGGTCGGTGTCATTTGTTGGGGCAGGTGTTGTAATAATTACGTTAATTTAGTGTCCAGTTAATAATTACATTAATTTAATGGCCCTTCTGCAGTGCAGGAGCGGGGCAGGAGGGCAGGGTCCAGTGGGTGCTGTGTCTCTCCCACCATTTCTCTCTGTAAATGCATTTGTATTTAATGTAGCAGATACTCCTGGAGTAACTCATAGCACTGGATCCCACCCTGAGCCTAGATGGACCTTCCCTGTCGTCAGCAAACTGATCTTTGTAGGAACATTCCCAAAACTGTGTGTAGTGCTGGCTGGAAATGTCAGTGTTGCTGTTTGTCTGTGTCACTGCTGAGGGACAGCTGTGGAAGTCGTGGGTGGTGAAACCCCCTGTTCCAGAATGTTCCCCGATGGCCCTGTGTGTCACTTTAGTTCATGCACTGCTAGACAAAATAACTGTCCCATCTCTAGAGAAGCACTGTGGGTTTTTCTCTCTAAATGTATTTGTTCCAGGAAGTTTCACTTGTATTACAGTTTATTTTTATTCCCTGAAAAAATAAACACCTTGCCTTTTTAAAATAAATAAATGGCTGGTCTGTTCATTGTTTATTAATTAACTCAACAACTTTACACTTGGAAATGTGAAGTCCATTAACTGATCTTAAGTAACGAGCTTATCTAAAAGTGAGTGTGGTGCCACTTCCCCTTCCTTTACAGGAGAGAAACTGGGTGGCTTAATGGTTTTGGGGGGTGCAGCACTGCCCAGGGTCTTTAAAAACAACCCAAAAAGCAATATTACTAATCAGGCTGTGTTAAAACTTAGTGTCTTCTTTACACTGTGCTACTGTGATCTTTTTTAATCAGATTTTTCTTTCTATATAACCCCAAATATCATTAGATGTTAAAGCCAAATATCTCCAGTGTTTTCTTCCTCTGGGAAGCTGTTTGTGCCTCAACCACAGGTGACCCCAGCCTGACTGCAATTCTTCCTGAGGAGCAACCAGAGCTTGTGGCCTCTGGGAGGAGCTGAGTCCAACCTTTGTGGGTGATCCAGGCTCCAGGTGAAGGGATTTTTCTGGTGGCTTTTGAGTGCAGAATCCACAGCTCCACGGATAAAAGTGCCCCTTTATCCTGTTCTTTTTAATCATGAATTCAAAGTCAAGGTGATCTGTTACATTTTCTGAGTGCAGACAAACTGAGGTGAGGAGGGAGAATGCCCAGGGAAGAGGGAGATTCCAAGTGCAAAAACCTTGCCTTGTGTTTGGGATGGAGGTTGGAATCGATTCGTTACTTACTCAGAGCTGTGCAGCACCAGTCAAACCCACAGTTAACTCTGCAGAGGGGGGAGGAATGAGGTGATAGGAGTTGATTTGATGTTTTGAAGGCTTTCCCAAATGCTGCAGGCTGCCATTGGCATTGGGAAATGCATGTGGCTGGTTTAAATCTGGGCCTGGCAAAGCCGTGCAGGCTATTTTAGTAATCAATCTGAAAATAAGCATTTGAAGGTTTTTAATACTTGGGGGGGAGCTGAGTAACAAGGAGGGGACCTGCAGGAGATGCTGGTCCTGAGCTCTCCATCCTCACTTGGGGCAGGTTGAGGCTGTGAAGCCCAGGAATAGACCCCAGACCTGTTACCCAGCCCCTGATCAATATTTCCCACTGCACTGTGCACCTTAAAAATGGGGATTTTCTAGGTATTCAGGCAAAAAATTAGGCCTGGCTCTTGGGTATACTCAGTCCCCAGGTGTTTCACAGCCTTTTTTTCCTTCTTGCTAATTTAAAATGTTCTTAATGTTGCCAGTGAAATCCTTCATTTACATTAATCAGACTTGCCTTGCATTTAATTGGATTATTAGCATTAACACTGACTAGAATTGATAAAGCTGCAGTTTACGTTTGGGGGAAATTTGGACGAAAGGTGTGGTAATTGTAGCTTCACCTGCCTGCAAACATGAAGAAAATGGTATCTACATCTGATATCGTACCGATGGAAGCCTGTTCAACCTAAGGCAACTGAAGGCCCTCACCAAGACCCTCAATCATCTTGTCCGGGAGCTGCTTTTTGCTGACGATGCCGCCCTTGTTGCCCACACAGAAGCAGCTCTGCAGCGTTTAACATCCTGCTTTGCAGAGGCTGCTGAGCTTTTTGGGCTGGAAGTCAGCCTGAAGAAGACGGAAGTTTTCTACCAACCTGCACCTCAGGAAGTCTTCCATCATCTCCATATCATCACTGGTGAATCAGAGCTCAAGTCAGTGCAGCAGTTTAATTATTTGGGAAGCATCATCTCCTCGGATGGTAAAATGGACAAAGAGAGAGACAACAGGTTAGCGAAGGCACACAGAGCTTTTGGGAGACTCCGTAAAAGAGTTTGGTGTAATAAACACCTGAAGAAAAGCACAAAGATCAGTGTTTACAGAGCCGTTGTTTTGTCTACTCTTTTGTATGGGCCCAAATCATGGGTCATCTACCGCCACCACTTGAGACTCT
>VXAY01006182.1:128871-157441 GCA_013399855.1 Oxyruncus cristatus
CCGCGGCGTCCCCGCCGCTGCGGTTCATTGTTGCGGTGCTTTTTTTTGTTGTTGTTGGTTTTAAACCCCAGTTTTCGTGGTTTATTAGTCGAGGCTCTTTGCCCTCGGTGCCTTTCATTTGTCTTTATTTCCATTTCTATTTGTTTCATTTTTTTATTCTTCTCCAACACCCCTTTCCCCCCTCCGTGCCCGCAGCCTGTGCTGACGTGGAGCCAGGGAGGAATGATTCCCAAATGGAATTTTTGAAATCCTGTTTTTCATCCTGGGCTCTATTTCATCCCCCCCATTGTTATTTTTTCAAGAAGCCCCTGTCCAGGTAGAGGTGTGGGGTCATTCCACCCCCCAGTTTTCCAGCAGCCCTGCACAGGCACCACATGTGGGGGTCCCTTCCAGGCCCAGCAATGCTCCAGAGGCTTTGGAGGCATCTGGGACTCTGGGAAGGCTCTGGCTGGGCTCGAAAAGCCCATTTTGCCAGTGGGAAGGCAGCTCCAGCTACACTCCAGCTGCTGGTTCCAGAGGGACAGGTGAATGTGAGGGGTTACCACCAATCCCAGAATTCCAGAGTCATGGAATGGTTTGAGTTGGGAGGCACCTTAAAGCCCATCCAGTTCCAACCCCTGCCATGGGCAGTGATGCCAAATGGTAGAGGCAAAGCAACCCAGACCTGAGGGGAAAAAAGTAAGCCTGAGATGGTGCATTTTCTGTGGGGTTGCAGGAGCAGGGGCCTTTTGGATGTATTTTTAATTTGCGATCTCTGGCTAAACACCACGGGGGGCTTCCATGGCCTCATGCTGGTCAGAGCTCAGCCTCAGGCATTACAGCTTGGCAGTGCATTAGGGTTTTATTGCATTTAATTTCTCCCCCCTCATCTCCGCAGAAGAAACATGATTGTAATTGTTTTATTTCTCCCGTTCCTGACAGTGATCCAGGGTCAGATTTCCAACCTGCCCCTGTCCTTCTGGGATAATCTGATCAGGGGGTTCATAGTGGGTGTTTTTAATGCGATTCTCCCTCGCTGGACAGATTATTTTAAAAACAACTGAAATCTTCTATTAAAAAAAAGCCAGCATAGTAACCCAAGTGGTTTTTTTTCCTGGACACATGTGTAGTGTGAGGGCTGTGTCCTGGTTTGGCCTCCCTCAGGATACTCCCTGGAGCTTGGCATAGGGTGTGGGAGGGTGGGAAGTGGGGTTTGGCAGGTGCCAGCCCTTCTCCCTGCTGGAGCAGCCTCTGTTTCCTCACTCAGAGGCGGCTGGTGGCTGAACCAGATCTCCCTGGAGGCAAAAAAATCTGGGAAGCTGAAGGGGTTGGAGCGAGCTGGCTTGGGGGCCGGACCTGCCTGTCCCCAGGGACGCTGCCCAGTAGAGATGTGTGATTTGCCTGCTCTGGCAAACGGGTAAATTTAAGCATCACTACGTTTTAGTGGCTGGATTTTGTGAGTGGAGGCAGCTCAGAGGCTCCTGCAGCTCCAGTTCCAGCTGGTGATGGAGCCCTTCTCCCTGTGACACCTCTGGCTCTGCACCTTCCCCTCACCTCTGTCCCCTTTCCCTCTGTCCTAGGTCAGCTGTGATGAGCCCATCCCCGCTCCAGAAGGGCTCCGCTCCCGAAGCCGCCCTTCCCAGCTAGATCCCAACCCTGCTGCCATGGAGACGGGCAGCCTGGAGGAGCGGGCCGGCAGTGACCAGCGGCGGGAGGAGGCTGGGGATGCGCCTCCCGAGGGTGCCAATAACTCGGCGGAGCCACAGCCGCCGCCGCCGCCCGGGAAGCTGCGGAAAACGGCCTTCAAGCTGTTCGGGGGCAAGAGGAGCATCTGCACCCTGCCCAGTTTCTTTGGGGGCCGGGGCAAGGGCCAGGGCAAGAAGGGGCTCAGCAAGTGCAAGACCCACGACGGGCTGAGCAGCGCCACGTCCGACAGGGCCCAGCCCGACAGCCCCTTGGATGTGCATCCCGGCCCCCTGCCCTGCTCCCGCAGCGCTCAGCTGCCCGCGGACACCGGAGCCAGGGGGGACTTGGGCCAGCAGGACAACTCTCCCCCAGGGAGCATCGAGGGCTGTGACAAAAAGCCCAGTGGGGACAAGTCCTCCTTTCCCAGGCCCAAAAAAGGCCTGAAGGGTTTTTTTAACAGCATCCGGCGACACCGGAAGAGCAAGGCTGTTGAGGGGGAGAGGGCAGAGCTCCCCGAGTGGAATGGGGACCCTGAGGAGCCCGGCAGTGCCCCGGGGGTGGCAGTGGAGAACCAGGGGGCCGCAGAGGGCAGGGGGGCAGGGCCGGTCCCTGTGCCCACGGCCTGCCCAGGGGGGGAGCCCAGCTGTGGGGATGCCCCTGAGCCCTCCTGCCCCATGGCTGAAGGGGACAGCTCCGAGGGCAATGCCGTGGTGGTGGTGCCAGGAGATGGGGACCTTCCAGATACGAAATCGGAGGGTGATGCTGCCGCCTGCGCCGAGTTTGACCGTGACAGTCTGCTGCTGGCCTTCCACCCGGACCTCATGGACAGTGAGCCTCCCTGCCTGCACTCCGGGGACCTGCTGAGCCTCATCCTCGGAGATGTCACCTCCCTAAAGAGCTTCGACTCCCTGACGGGCTGCGGGGATGACATCGCCGAGCCTGACATCGCCGAGAGCAGCATCTCGGTGGAGCGCAGCAGGGAGGCCACCAAGCGCAGCTCCTGCCTGGTCACCTACCAGGGCGGCGGGGAGGAGATGGCCATTCCTGAGGAGCCCGAGGAGTACCTGCACCAGGTGTGGGATGGCAGCGTGCCAGGGGACAGGAGCTACGGGGCCCAGGTGTCCCGAAGCAGCCTGGAGACGCACGCCTCGCTCGAGGGGGACGCCCACCCCTACATGGGGGACCCCATGGACGGTGTCGACCTCCTGACGCCCCAGAGTGACCAGCAAGAGTCTGCCCCAAACAGTGACGAGGGTTATTACGACTCCACCACGCCAGGGCCGGAGGATGAGGCCGGAGAGGAGCTCAAGAAGGACCGTCTGCCCCGGGACAGCTACAGCGGCGATGCACTTTACGAGTTTGACGCGCTGATGAGCCCCTCTCACGGGGAGGAGTCGCTGTTCGAGGGCAAAGGTCCCCGCCCGGGCATCTTCAGCTACTTCATGGACTTCTGCCTGCCTGCGGAGAAGAGCCTGATCCAGCAGATGATGGATCAGAAAAGAGGGGTGATGGAAACGGAAGTGGAAGGTCTTGCGGCCATTCAGAAGGAACTGCTCTACTGGGAACTGCAGAGGGAACCGCTCCTGAAACGCCTGGATGTTTCCAGCAAGGAGAAGTGTCCCCAGGAAAAGCACTGCATTGAATGTAAAACCAGAGCAGCCAGCTCGATTGGCAGGAGTCAGAGTGGCCTTGGCGGTGAGCAGGTGGCCTCGCACACCCCAAACCGGGCTGTAAATGGTGGGGTTCCAGTGGCTAGAGCTGAAAATCCAGAGTGGAGGGATTTTCCAGGGACCCTGTGTCCAGAAAACTGTTACAACAGCCAAAAAGCCCCAGGAAGTTGCCTTATTCAGCTCACAAAGAACACCCCGGGGTTCGGTTCGGACCCAAATTGTGGGTTGTTTGGGGACTCCATCCCAGCCAAGGCAGGGATGTTCCCTGGCTACGGAGCAGAGCCTGTTCCCGGCGAGCCCCAGGTGGGCAGCGAGCCCGAGCACGCCGTGAGCTTCTCCCAGGCACTGGTGGAGTTCGCCAGCAGCGGGACCCTCTTCTCCAGCCTCTCCGAAAGCCTGGGGAGCTCGGCCTCCAGCTCGTCCTTCACCCAGAACCTCCCTGCCCTCCCCACTATGGTCACCTTCGACGTGGTGGATGTGGAGCAGGAGGGGGAAGGGGAGTGTGAGCAGCACCCGGAGCTTAGTGAGGACATCGCCGAGGCCTTTGACGACGGCTACGGACAGAAGGAGTCGCTGGCCGAATGTGACGAGAGAATGTCCCCGGGGTTCTCCCCGGGCTCCTTCCAGAGCTGCAACTGGGGGGTGGCCAGCCTGCCGCGCCACCTGCGCCTCCACGGGCTCAGCCCCTCCTTGCCCGCGCCGCTCTCCGTGGACCGGCGGAGCCGCTCCCTGGACACGGAGAGCCTGGAGTTCGAGCTGGCCGAGCCGCAGGCTGCCCGGAGCGGCCCCCAGCCCTGCCGGCTCTGGGCCCGGCGGGAGGGCGGCAGGAAGGACGCGGGCGCAGCGCGGAGGAGCCGGAGCAAGGAAGAGGGCGAGCCGGCGGCCCTGGAGGGCGGGCTGAGCTGGCCGGGCCTGCAGCACCCGCAGCGTGGCAACGACGGCGGCGAGATGGAGCTCTGGGGCTTCGCTCCGGCCGGCGCCATGGAGAGCGTGTGGGAGACGACCGAGCAGCCGGGCACCGTATCCCCTTTCCCTCCCCTCTCCGGGGAGGCTCCGGACAGGCGGCCCCAAGAGCCGGAGCTGCCCCGGCACCCGCTCCGCCCCTCCAACCTGCCCCTGCAGCCCGAGGCGCGGCGGGCGCGGGAGGCGGCCGGGCCCTACAGGTACCACGGAGAGGTCCCCAGGCTGTCCCGCCTGGTACCCCTGGGAGACGCGGAGCTGCCCCCGAGCTTTGGCTTTGCCTGCTCCCCGGAGAAGCGCTCCAAGGGCAAGCCCGTGGGCATCGCCCAGGGCGTGCCGCAGCACCCCAGCGGGAACAGCGGCCCTGCAGAGAGCCCGGAGCGCTGTGCCGAGCCCCTGAAGGGCAGGGGCACCCCCGGGCACTGCCGCGGCACCGCCCTCGATGTCACCAACGCAGAGTAGCTGCAGGAATGTCACCGTCACCGAGGGGCTGCTCCGGGCAGGGTGGAAGTGGTGCAGGGCAGGGAGGGGGAGGCCGTGAGCGGGCGCGGTGGGGGTGACTAACGGGAGCTGGGCCTCGCCCTGCGGGTGCTCTGGCGGGGATCGGAGCTGCCTCCGGGGTTCCTGTGTCAACACTGAGGCACTTTCTGGTTTTCCAGCCCCCTCCGATGCCAAGTGCAGCAGCAGCCCCTGGCACTGTTGCCAGGACAGAAGCTGGGAATGGACCTGTTGCCAGAGTGGCAGGTTGGGGTCTGGGCAGGATTGGAGCTGGGGGAACAAGCCTTGGGGACACTTTTGAGAGAAATGGGGTTTCTTTTCCCCTTCTGGGTGAGGTGTTTTGGTTCAGACTCACTTGGAATGTCTTCCATCTCGATCTTGGTTGTGGAGCTGGGGGTAAGGATGCTGATTGTTCCCAGGGGGCGAGTCAGCTGGAAGGGGAACTTTGCAGCAACATTTTTATTTATTACTTTTTTTTCCTTGCCCCAAAGGAAAGCAGGAGCTTTTGTGTGCACGCTGATAATGCTCTCCAGGTCTAGTTTTAATTTGCCTGGAGAGATGTGCTGTCCGTGGTGTCCCTTTCAAGAACAAAGTGTCGCTCCCTTCTTTGTTGTGGTCTGTATTCCCGGTGTGTAATTCCTGGTGGAAACCTTTCCTGTGCTTTGTCCCAGCTCCTCGTCTCTCTGGGACGGTGGGCACACGGGTGAGGTCTTTGAAATAAGCTAAATTTGCATCGTGCCTGTAGCTGTGAAGTGGCAGATGCTGTTACTTTCTCAAAAGGAGGTTTTGTGGCTTTTGAATTTAATTTTATTATTTTACGGTTGTTTTCTTTGCATAAACTCACAGGAGGGAAGTTTCATGTTCGTTGACCTATGGGATGTACCGCAGCCTGAATTGGGCTTCATGGCCTCTTCCTCCTGGTTGGAGGGAACAAAAACCTCGAGGTTGCTGCAGGTTTGGGATTTTTCTCCTCTTTGAAGGAACATGGACGAGGAACACAAGCTGAGGGGTCAGACTTTGTCTGGGGTGGCATAATGAGCTCCTGTGACATCTGTTTCAGACCGTTGGTCCTTGGGGCTCCTCCCCTGTCCTCATGATCCCAAACAGCCTTGTCTCTGATCCAGACCTCCCTGTCCATGACACGAAGCTGCCTCCTCCTCCTCCTCCTTCCCAAGCTCTGCGTTCTGATTTTAATTCTCTTTCCGCCGATGGTTTTTGTTCCCCCATCCCCTGTTGCCCCTTTTCTGCTTATCTTTCCAGCAGAATTTGTAGCATTAAAAAAAAATAATCCCAAACTGGAAATACCAGAGTTTTGTCCCATTTGTGGAGCGAGGGATGGCTCTGCCCAGCCCAAATTCACTTTTCCTGCTGTGCTGGGTCCCTCCTGCTGCTCTCGCCTCCACATGGATGTGGGAGGCTCTGGGGGCTCCAGCAGCAGCTCTTTGGCATCGCTGTGCTTTCCAGCACAAGGAGCTGCTTTGGGTTTGGTATTTTTTTTTCCCCCCAGAGCAAAATGATATTTCTTTTTGAGAAGAGATTCCTTCTGCTCTGTCCTTGAATATCTGGGAAAGAGCAGGAAAAGCAAAGCCAGGCTTGGTGTGATTTTATTTCCTTGCCCAGACGGCTAAGGCGGCGCAGACCCGTCTGTGTATCCACGGGCTTAAACCTTAATTTTTCCCGCTGCAGGGAGTTCCTAGAGGAGCCCACCACGCCATGGGTCTTTCCTCCCATCCCTCTGTGACACCGGAGAGGATTTCCTAGGAAAACCTGGCTCTTGGTGCCACTCCTGAAGAGGAGAACGTGGTCAGCCAGTGGAAGGTCACCTCGCTCCAAGGTTGTGTCTCCCCTCGTTAGTGCTGCATGTGAACGGCTGCTAATGAATACTGGAATGTAGGAATATTGGAATATTCCTCACTGGAATATTCCTCATTCCCCTTGCTGGGAGCCAGGTCAGGGCCGGATCTTGGCCCTGCCCATCTCACCACCACCCCCAGACGACAAACCACGGGGACACGGGGGACGTTGCCACACACCCTCACAGCCCTTTGCTGGGTTTAACTCCTGTTTTCCTTTGTTTTAGCGTCTCACCAAAGGCATCTCGTGGGTTCTGGGGCTCGTAGCTTTTGTTCAGCCGTGGTGCAGCCTTTGCCAAAGTCCTGCTGGGGGGTGGAAGTGTCTCGGTGCTACAGTGAATGTTCCATCGCCAACGTGATGTTTTGGAATAATGTTTTCTGTTGTAGGTACGTGCTGGGGAGGTTCAGGGGGAGCAATACAGCCCAGGCTTGATAATCTGACTTTATACCAAAGGTTTCTGCTCTTAATTCAGTGGCAATTACATGAAGCAAAGAGCTGTTGAATTAAAGTGAGTTTTCTGAACATTAATTTGCTGGATTAGCGGTGGATTCTTCCCCGTTAACCCAATGAAATAAGGATTTTAAATGCAGTAACTCAGCCTGTAAATGATCACTGCAGTAGGGATTGGATTTCACAGCCTCTTCCCCAAACGCCCTGGGATACACAGGAACAAAACTGGGCTGGATCTGCATCAGTCCAACACTGCCTTACCTGAGGAGCTCAAATTTGGAAGTGCTCATTGAGCATTTTCATGCAAAAGGGCTTCCTAACCAGAAATCAGTCTTAAAAGTCAGGACTAGCAGGTTGTCTTGCCAGGTTATTAAGGAAAAACTTGGGAAATTTGCCCCTTCCAGGGAGGGTGTTGCCTAAAGTGATAAATTGGGGCTGTGAACTGGTGATGAAACCACTGCCGTTGGGGTCAGCCTACCAAGTGATTCTGTATTGCATTTTGGGGACTTTGGGGGTTTATTTGGTTTGTTTGTTTTTATACACCTAAGAAAAAAGGTTGATTTTTCTCTATTTTTGTATAGTTTTGCATTTTATAATCATGGAGAAGATTTTACGGACTGTTCTTTTACTCGTGTTTGTCATCATTTCAAGTGGTGTGGTTTGCCCTTCCCATGGAGAAAAGGCAATTCCTGCTGCTGCCGTGCCCGTGCCATGCCAGGAACCCTTCCTGTGCTCCTCCAGGAATGTGCTGGGCCACCTCCCAGCTGGAATAACTCGGCCCCTCACAGCACACACACACTTTGCACACCCCGCTGAGATGTCTCTAACCCTGCTCTGTCACACTCGTCCAACTGTTGTTTCATTTCTTCTGAGTGTTGTTTTTAACCGGAACTTGTGGATTTTGGTGATTTCTCCCTCCAGGTGCTGTTGCGCATCTCTAAACTAGAAGCCCACAGGTGTCAGTTGGGGCTTTCCCTGCTGTCTCCTTACATTATTTTAGCCAAATTCAGGGCTTTTCTTAACTGCCCGGGCAGGAAACGCTGTTGGTTGGTGCTTGGCAGTGCTCTTGAACAGATTCCCTCTCCCCTTGGTGCTCCCTGGCTGGGCTGGGAGCTGGAATTTCACACTCATGCAGGCAGCAACACCTGCTGCAGGCCTGTGGATTGCTCCTCAAATAATCCTGGATTAGCAGGGCTTGCCACCTTCTCCTCCTTTCTCCTGGCTGGGAGCCCAGTGCCACCTGCATTGCCAGCATCACTGAAGCACCTTCCTGCAATGATACTGCCTTGGCTTGTGGGATCAGAAGAGAGGAGAGCTTTTGGAAAGCTAAAACCCAGCCAAAACCAGATTTTTTTTCCCCCAGCAGAGATGGCAGTTGCTGCTGATTTGGCTCTTTAAAAAGTTTTTCTTCATCGGGTTTGCCCCGTTCCCAGCACGGGGATGAATGGGGAGGTTGCTCAGCAAACATTCCTGGGGCTCGGACGCTCCTTACCTTCCACATTCCCTCTGCCCTGGAATTCTGGGCTCTCTCCTCTCCAGCTGGGGCCTCCTGCTCTTCTCACCCCTGTTGAGTCACACTAAAGCTCCCCTTGGGTGAAGTGAAAAATTCAAATCTTAGAAAAGCCTCTCTGCTCTAAAGAAGAAGGAATTAACCCTTGTCCTTGGCTGCCCCGTCCCACTGCCGGGCTGGTGGCTCCTCCCAGGTGACCAGCCTGTCTGAATTATGGGGTTGTTTTTGTTTTTGTTCTGGTCTCATTGCTACTAGTCCTTTCAAGTTTTTAATGTATTGATTGTGTTTTAAAATGAATGTTCCTTTTACTGAATTCTAATGAATAAACTTCAGATTTTTAGAGAATGCTGGATTTCTCTTGTGGTTTACTTTTTTTCCCTGCTTTTTTTATGCTTGATTTAATCTTTTTCTTTCCTTCTCCTCTCCTGTGTGTTGATTATTTGCTACTGAGGTGGATTTTTCCATGGGAGAAGGCAGCAGAGATGCTTTGGAGCAGGACATGGCTGGTCCGTAACACACAGTCCTCAAACCTTGTGCCCCCCATCCTACCCGGTACAGGAGAGAAGGCGTTGGAGGGGTGGTTTTAATGGGTTTTTATTGTGCAGTGACCATTTCTAGGGGAACTTATCAGCATTGTTACTTAGCAGCATTAATTTCTGTTGCTGTGGGAGTGCCTCCAGGCTGTCTGCTGGACCCCTGGATCCTGCTCTCCCTGGGGAAAGGCACTGCTGAGAACTGCGGCTTTCCTGACAAACAGCTCCTCCCTCCCACGGGCTTTAATGAACGGCCCCTCAGCATCCCTGGGGATGCCGAGGTGCTCCCAGGTGTGGTGGGGTCGGGAAAGCACGTGGGGAGGGAGGGCCGGGGCAGGGATGAGGCATCTGCTCTTCCCTCTGCTCCAGCACTGTTCAATGCAGAGCCCTCTTCCCGCACTGCTCCTGATCCACCCTCCTCCTCCCCGCCCAGGGGAATCCAGGGTGGGATTTTGGGAGGAAAACTGCCCTGGCACTGGTGGGTGCTGTGTAAGGCTGAGGCAGGCACTGGGATCATCCTTCCCACCCTTCCCACTCCGAGCACCACCTGTGAGCCAGGCAGGAACCTGGGTCCTGCCCTGTGTGTTCCTTGGGTACCTCCCAGAGTTTTGAAATGCCCAGGAGAGTCCTGTTTCCCCCCGCCCTGCTCGGGCAGCAACTGAATTTGTAACACTATAATTCGGTGTGGAGCCTGATGAGCTGCTCCATTAATGAGTCCGGAGTGAGCCGTGGGTGCCCTGGGGAGGATTTGTCCTTTCCAGCTCCATCCAGTGGAGATTCCTGGCCATCCATCATGCTGGAGGGAAGGGCAAACCTTTGACTGGGTGTTTATGGGCAACCATGTGTGTGTTGCCTGTCCTCCTCCTCAGGCTGCTCTTTCACTGTCCCAAACCTCCTCATGCAGGAGCATCCTCTCTGAACACGGGGAGTTTTCATTTAACACTCTGCTCAGAGCTCCCTCTCTGCTGCCCCTGCCCTCCCTGATGTTGCATTGTGGAGAACGTTCCCATTCCAAGCCTGAATCCATCAGTATTTCATTCTTAGAATCAAACAGGCTCCATCACAGCCACCGGTTTGGCTCCTGGACCACCAGAAGTGCCTGCTGGAAAAGCCACCCCATGCCTTTATTTGCTCTTTAGGGACCTAAAGAGCTTTTTCAACAGCCCAGTGAAAAACTCACGCTGTGGCCCTGCAAGGAGGGCTCAGGGCTGCCCCTCACCCAGGCCTCCCTTGTGCATGGGCTGCTTTTAAAATATTTTCCAATATTTATTTCTTATATTGTTTTCCGGGGCATTTCAGCAGGGAATTCCCCCCTTTTCCCACTGCAATAGGGAAATGCCACTGGAAAGGCTCTCCCCAGGTGGGAGGGAGCTGGGGTGCAGCCTCCAGCGATGCAGGAAACCCTGGTGTGGTGGAATGAGGCTGTGGGTGCCCCTCTGGGGTTAAACAAGGGCCTTTTGGCTGCTTCAGTCCAGGAGGTTTGACTCTGTCATCCCAGAGGATGGTGCTGGTCACAGCTTTGGGGGGGTTGCCCAAAAGAGGGGCTGGGGGAGAAGGTGAAGGGGGGTGGATTTGGGCAGCTCCATCCCTGCCCTGTCCCCAACAGCCCTCCCATGGGACCCGCTCCTGTGACCTCGCTGTGGTGACACCAAGGGACAAAGGTGGAGCTGAGGCCACCTCTGGCAACAACCAGCCTGGGGTAGAGGCCACCAGCCCGGTGCTCCTCTGGGGGAGAAGATCCTGATCGTCCCAAATTGAATTTAGGGAGAAAAAATATCCCCCAGGCAGGGCAGGGGCAGAGGGCAGGCACTGGCAGCCCCTGATGGATGAGCTTCCATTGTTTTCCTTCATTTTAAACACTGGAAGGCAATCAGCTGGGAAAAAATGGGATGTGGGACTGGGTTGGCACTGCCAAGGGTGGAAACCTCAGCCAGACAGGACAAAAAGGGCTGTGGAAAGGCTGGGTAGGGGGGAGGGTTGGGCCTGGTGGTGCCTGGTGGTTCCTGGGTCATGAGCTCAAAATTCAGTCTTCAAAGTGACCCTCTGGAGTGATGATCATGTCCAACCCCCTTGGGCTGTCATTCTGAGCACCCTTCCTGCATCCTGCAGCTTCTTGGATTGAAATATATTCCCCAGAGCACTGGGATTGCCTTCCATGTCCCAGGGCTGGGATCCGAGGCTGGTAAAGCTGCCATGGCATTTTCTCTCCAGGGTGATGGCAGAGGGGGGTGTCCCTGGCAGGGACTGGGGTTATCCAGGGCATTTTTGGCAATGCTCATGACTGGGGGTGGTTAATACCTCGTTGTCAGTGGCACCTGGAGCATATTCCCCTTGGCTTCACCCCTAAAGTGGCAGCTCCTGATGGATACAGGTGAGCAGGATGCTGGAAGCAGGAGATTGGCCAAGAGATGCTACAGGAGCTGGATTCCCCCTTGTCCCTGTGTTGCTTTCTCCTTCTCGCTGCACACGTGGCAGGAGAAGTGTTGGGCCATGGCAAGGGAGCGTTGATGGTGACAAAAATGGGATGAGTGCTTGGGATGGCCCATCCCACTGGGAATGCTTCAAACCTTCAGCTTTAATTGCCTCCTAGTAAACACAAATTGACTCATTTACTGTGAACAAGATCCCACTGAAAAAAACACGCTGGAAGTCGGTTGTCAGCATGGAAATGTATTTCACACTTTGAAGTGTTTCTTTTTTCTCCCCTTTTTTCTCCAGAGTAATTTGAGAAGCACTGACACAACAACTTCACTCCATGAAGGAACATGGAGCGCGTGAGACTGGCAGGTTCCTCATGACTCCTGTTTCCCAGAGGCTGGAGAGAAACGGGTCTGGGTGGGGCTGAGTGTGGCTCTGGTGTCACCTACAAGACAGACATGGAGGGGCTGGAGCGTGTGCAGGGAAGGGAACGAAGCTGGGAAGGGGCTGGAGCAGCAGGAGCGGCTGAGGGAGCTGGGGGGGCTCAGCCTGGAGCAAAGGAGGCTCAGGGGGGACCTTCTGGCTCTGCCACTCCCTGGCAGGAGGGGGGAGCCGGGGGGGCTCGGGCTCTGCTCCCAGGGAATAGGGACAGGAGGAGAGGGAACGGCCTCCAGCTGGGCCAGGGGAGGGGCAGGTGGGATATTGGGGAAAATTCCTTCATGGAAAGGGCTGCCCAGTCCTGGCACAGCTGCCCAGGACAGGGGTGGAGTCCCCATCCCTGGGGGGATTTAACAGCCCTGTGGATGTGGCACTTGGGGACATGGGTCAGTGGTGGCCTGGGCAGTGCTGGGGAAGGGTTGGACTCGATGGTCTCAGAGGGCCTTTCCAACCAAGAAGCTTCCCAGGGTCGGGCATCCCTGGATCCCACTGAGATCCCAACTTAGACCAGCCTGCCATGCCAAGCCCAGCCTGGCCAGTGTGATAATTAGCAGCCAGCCCGTTAATCAGGGCAGTTGTCCAGGGGTTTGTGGCCATGAGGCTCTTCTGACTCCACTTCTGCTGCAGGACCCGGCCTGCAAAGCTCTGCTGGGTATTTAATTTCACTCTCAGCTCTCCAAACCCTGGCTTTAAAGCACAACTCTCTGCTGGGGGGGTGTGAAGGCACAGACGAGCACAGCCGACGTAAATCCCAGTCCAAAGGCAAACAAAGCCGACGGGGTCAGGCAGAGGAGGGATCCACGGCTCAGACAGGACATGTTTAAGGTGATCAGAGCCATGGGAGATAATATTTCAGGCAGGAAAGGCCCTTTGTGCCCTCCTGAAGTCTTCAGAGAAGGGGAAAAAAAGGGAAAAATAACGTTTTGCCTCGGAAAGAGGCAGAGCCAGAGAGAACCAGGGCTGGGAGCTCTGGGATGTTCCAGGCTTGTTGCAGGGAACAAGCAGTTGGTGTTTAATTCCTGTTTTATCACAGAGGGAGGGATCAATTCCTGTCTCGTCACAGGGGACTGGATGCACCCTGAATACCCCTTGTGTGGGGCAGATGCTTTGCCCATCACTCCTTTCCCTCCTGTAACTGTCCTAGTGTGTAAAGGTGTGAGAGCTGAGGATCCCAGCCTGGATCTGAGAATCCCAGCCTGGATCCGAGGGCTGGGAAAGGTCCTGAGTGTCTGACCAGCTCCTGCCTCCCTCCAGAGATCCTTTAAGAACATCCATGGTCCCTCTCCTGCACACGGCTCTGCCAGACTGGATGAGCATCTGCTCCCCCTCGTCAGCTCTTCTGGCATCCCGCTGGGATAATCCTGGTCCTTAACTCCCACCCAGGCTCAGCAGCAGCACAACACATTTGCCTTCCTTTTAAATCCCCTTCCCTGTTCCACCAGCAGAGGAACTGGAGATGGGATCCCTCTCACCCCTGCTGAGAGAGGGGTGACCCCAAAAAGAGCTGCCAAACCCTCCCACCCAACAGCGCTCTGCTCGTTTGGTTGGTTTGGGGTTTTTTATAAATGCAAAAGTGGGGTTGGTTTGATTTACTTTCTGTTGGCTTTAGATTCTCCTCAGTTTGCATTTCCAGGCTTTATCTCATGTAATTATAGAAGAACCATGGAATGGTTTGGGTTGAAAGGGGCCTCAAAGGTCTTCCCATCCCACCCCCTGCCATGGGCAGGGACACCTCCCACTAGCCCAGCTTACTCCAAGCCCCATCCAACCTGGTTTGACTTTCCTACTTGAGCTCCTCTAAGGAAGAAATAGGGGGGACGGGCTGTGAGGGACTGAAGGGACACAGCACTGGCTGCCACCTCCTTCCCTGGCACAGGGCTGGGGATGTTCCCTGAGAGCCTGAAGCAGTTCCTTGCAGCAGCCCAGCAGAGTTGCTCTGCATCCCTCTGGTCTGAAGGCTGGGGTGGCCTTTGTGTCACCTGCAGCTCGGTGGCAGCACCCAATTAACTCCATCTTCTGCTCACCTGAAGCCCTTCCAGAGGTTTGCTGTCACCCCTGGGACAACTGGGTTAGTTCCTCCCCTATTTCCATCCCCTCTTCACACATCTGGCTCAAGAGGAGCTTGTCCCATCCCATCCCACCCCATCCCATTATCCCATCCCATTATCCCATTCCATTATCCCATCCCATCCCATCCCACCTGATGTTACGGGGCCATGAGACTGCAGTTCCCAGCTGGTGTTTCCTGCTGGGTCAGCACAGCCAGGGACAGTCCCAGGGTCCCTGTCTGGGATACCTGTCCTGGGATCAGTCCTGGATACCCATCCTGGGAACAGAGCAACTCCCTCTCACCCCCCCAGCCAGTGGCTTTGGGGGTTCCTGTGTCCCCCCAGAGCTCAGCCCCAAGCCCAGCACCCCAGGGAGGCCACCAGCCCTGGCTGCCACTTGCTCACGGTCGCTTCATGCTGCAGGATTATTTATAATCCCTCTATTTTTAGAACAATGCTGAAATCTGTTTAATGCTGGAGGGATTGGGGGGGGGGGGAACCCAAGCCAAAAGGAGCAATTTTATTTCTGCCGCAGGAGCTGCTGCTGGAGGGGGGTTTTGCGGGGGTCTTTGTGTTGAGTTGTATTTGTCTGTTAAAAAGGAAAAGGGAAGGGGGAATTAGGCCAAAAGGAAAGGCTCTGAGAGTGTGTTCTGGCTGTTCTGGGCATGGAAAATTTCACAGCAGCAGCAAGACCGGGTCGTCCTGCTCCCCGAAATCTGGAGCCAGCCAGGCTTTCCTCAAGTGGGGGGACAGCAAGTGTGTCCCCTGAGCAGGGGCAGACACGGAGTTTGGAGCAGTCAGCACATGGGAGGAGCCAGAGAATGGCTGGGAGAACTCATTTCTTGGGAATACCATTCGGCACCAGCAAGGTTAGGGGCTGTCAGTGCTGGGGACCATCCCCTGCCTGCCTCGAAGGGCCTCTGAAACCAAATCCCAGCTCTTGGCAGGAATCGCACCGGTCTGTGGGGAATTTTGGGCCAGTTTTGGTGCTGGGCTGACCTCTAAGGGAGAGCTCAGTCATTGCAGCTCATGGAGTCGGAGTCAGGGGGGTGCTTTGAACTGGAAAGGACCTTAAAGCTCGTTTCGTTCCACCCGCTGCCGTGGGCAGGGACACCTTCCACTATTCCAGGTTGCTCCAAGCCCCATCCAACCTGGCCTTGGACACTTCCAGGGATGGGGCAGCCACAGCTGCTCTGGAAATGCCATCCCAGCCCCTCCCCACCCTCACAAGGAAGAACTTCTTCCCAATATTGCATCTAAATCTCTCCTTTTTTAGTTTAAAACTGTCCCTCTTGTTCCATGATTACAGTTATTGGGCTGGAGTGATGCTGAGCTGGGTATCCCCAAAATCTTCCCAAAGAGGCAGCCTGGGGGCGTGGGGCACTTTTTGGGGACATGACAGGGGGAAACATGGAGACAAACGGGAGCTTCAGGCTCCCTCAGTGCCCTGAGCCTTCAGCATCAGCAGCTCCAAGTCACAATCCCAGGGGAGCTGTGGGGCACCCGATAACACACCGGAGCCAGGCTGGAAGGACAGGAGCTGCCAGGGGGCAGGGATAGATGGGATATTGGGAAGGAATTCTCCCCTGGGAGGGTGGGGAGGCCCTGGCACAGGTTGCCCAGAGAAGCTGTGGCTGCCCCTGGATCCCTGGAAGTGTCCAAGGCCAGGTCGGAGCAACCTGGGCTGGTGGAAGGTGTTCCTGGCCATGGCAGGGGGTGGCTCTGGAGGGGCTTTAAGGTCCCTTCCATCCCAAACCGGCCTGTGATCCCATGACCCTGGAGGGGTTTGGTGGCTTTGGTGCCCCCCGAATTTGCAGGACGCCTGTGTGAGGTGGCTCCAGGTGCTGGGGGCAGCAGGGGCTTGGCAGGGTCCCACTGCTCACACACACCATGAGGGGGGCCCGGGGTGCTACATCTTTGTGGCTCCACAGGTGGGCAAAGCCACTGCTGCAGCGAGCTCGGGCACCAGAGGGCATCAGAGACCAGTGCCACCAGTGAGACCAGTGCGCTGTGCCACGGCGACCGGGAGGGTGGTGGCTTTCGGTCATTCCTCTGGCGGGAGAGCCTGAAAGCTTGTCCTGTTTTCAAAACCCAGCTTCACATCCTCGAAACATCCACGCTGCTGTTATTTTTGCAGCTCCCTGTCCCGGATGACCGTCGGTTTATGACGGTTTTTCCCTCTTTTGAGTCTGGTGAAGGCTGGGCACTCCTGGTGGCACCGTGAGCGCAGACTCTGAGGACAGGGGGTGCCGTCCCCCTCCGCTCTGAGCCTCCAGACAGGGAACCCCCTTCTCTGCCCCCCACTTCTCTCCTCCCAGTCCCACCAGTTTGTAAGTGGGAGTATGTGGCAATAAACCAGCTTTCACCCAGGAGGGTTTGGTTTCCCTGGCTGTGCCTGGGAAGCCCAGCGAGCGGGAGGTGCCACCGGAGCAGCGTGGGGGGAGGAGGGACGTGGCTTTCGGGGATTTCTTCCTCTTTCTGTGTTGCCAAAAAATGAAAAAAAAAAGCCTATTTTTGGAAGCAGGGTGGGCTGGGACACAAGGGGGGCTGTGGCAGGGCAGGCTCAGCAGGGATGTGGGACGCAGAGGGAGCACGGGGGGGTGTACAATCACAACGATGAGTAGGTGCCCCAGCATTTGCAAGAAAAACCCATCCCAATAAATGGGCCAGTTCCTCAAGAAACTGCCTTGACTCAGGATGCTGCTGGAGCAAATCCAGAGGAGGCCATGGAGATGCTCTGAGGGCTGGAGCCCCTCTGCTCTGGAGCCAGGCTGGGAGAGCTGGGGGGGTTCCCCTGGAGAAGAGAAGGCTCCAGGAAGACCTGAGAGCCTCTTCCAGGACCTAAAGGGGCTCCAGGAGAGCTGGAGACAGCCTTTGGCTGGAGGAAGTGATGGACATCTCCCTGGGCTCTCTAGGGCTGGAGAAGTCGCTGCCATGAAGGACACATTTGTTTGGATGAGACCTGGAGTCTCCATGTGGAGCCCTGGGAGGGGTGACAGGCAGTTTTTACAGGAAGCATCTCCAAGATTAAGGAAGGCAAAGGAAACTCACATCTGATTAAAAAGTGATTAAGGGCTGAGTCCGAAAAAAACCAGGACTGGAGGCAAGAAATCCTACGGGATAAACAGAGGGACTTCCCTGCACACTCAGTGTGGGGAAATGGCTGGAGGCCCCACAGGGGCTGCTGGGAGCCACAAGGGCCCAAATGATGTCCCTGAGCCCCAACTTCCACTGCATCAACTTGTCCTTTCTGGCCTTGGCATCTCTCCTTTCCTGCATTCCCCCAGGACAGCCTTGGAGCACTGAGGGCACTAACAGCCCATAATATCCCTGAGCAGCCTCACCTGGGACCCTCACCCCTACCCATGGACCCAGGAGCCCATTTAAGCCCAGTCCTGGCTCTCCAGCCCTGGCTCCGGACCCTGAGGGATGAGTTGACTTCCCAGCCTGTTGTGAAGTTCCCTCACCCCCATCAATGTGCCCCGGTTGGCTTGGGCCACCACCCTTGTCCTGCTCACCTTGCCCAGGTACTGTGGGGCCAGTGCTGCTGGTGTCATCCCTGCTGACCTCAAATGACCCCTGGTGTCATCACTGCCAACCTCAAATGTCCCCAAAGGTCCCTTAGGGTCCTCTGGGGGCAGGCAAGGGCCATCATGGCTGGAGAAAGGACGTCATAGGGCAGGACTCCAGAGAGCCACCAACGTGTAAATAAAGCAACCCTCTCTAAAGGCACACGAGCCTGGCCCTGTCTGTTCTCGTGCCAAGAGCTGAGGAAGGCTCCCTCCTCTTCCCCACACTTCGGAAACACACGGGAAGGTTTCCAGGGTGTTATTTGGCATCTCCAAAGGATGGGTTCAGAGCGGGGAGCGAGGCTGTCCTGCTTCAGCCAGACCTGCTGAGGAGGTTTCTCGGCTCCACCTCGACCATCCAGGCTGTACCTGGGCGCATTTTGGCTCCCTTGCTGCCGCCTGGGCTCCCTGGGGAATTCCCTTCCAGCCCTGCAAGAGGTGGGATGTGCTGATCCCCCTCCCTCTGCTCCCTGGGGGCTTTTCATGTGCTTGGCTCCGCTCTGATTTTGTTTCTTCCTCGGGAATACCCCACTCAGCACACCCAGGCTTTGGAACCCCCCCTCCATGGTGGGAGCCTTCCCAACCCCTCCGGGTGCTGCTCCCGCCTCCCTGTCGGGACACATCCCACCAGGGCAAATCCTGCCTTTCTGTGCCTGGAGAGGGCTCAGCAAGGGGAAGAACTGGTGTTTTCTCACACGAGGCCTGTGAGGGAGGGCAGGAACTCCTGTGTTGGTGCCCACACGTGTTTCCAGCACGTCGGAGGACCTTCCTCCTGCTCCTGGCTCCCTGCCACGGAGCGGTGACGCACGGAGCCGCGCTGGCTTTGATGGGGAGCTTTGCTCTGTTTGATCTGAGCCGTTTGATCTGATCTTTCTCCTCCCCACCACACACTGCTACAGCTTTCCCTGTGCTCTTTTTGCAACACGGGGAAGTTAATTCCATGTGCATATGAACAATGTGCCAAGGATGTGGTGTTACCTTCTACCGACTCCTGTTCCTTTTTGGCTAAATTATTTATGGTAATAAGGTACCATTTGGTGTGAAACTAAGGGAAGAAAAATGAAATCTGGAAGAGAGCCAGACCCAGGGAGGGAGGAGTGCTGCTTTCTGCTATTGTTTCTTCCCCAAAAAAACCCCAAGAACCAGCCTAGACCAGAAAACTCCCTGGCGTGTGCCTATAGATTTTCGTTAATGTGCCACTCAGTGCGAGGAAGTGCTGAGGTTCGAGTGCCTGGAGCAAAATTGGGTCTTGCTGCTCCTGTTCTACACCCAAAATGTCTCTCCTGACCTCAGCATGTGTCATTTTTGCTGGGTGGCACAGCACAGCTTCTCGGGGCTCCCACCCGCCGCAGCTCCGCGTCCCTTTGGGGAGGTGGCTATTGCATTTGCTGTGCTCTGTTTTAGAACATTCCCAATTTTGAGCCAAAGTAGCTTCAGCTCAGGTGTCTCTGAAGGCTGGAGGAAGCTGCTGGTCTGCAGTGACCTCCCTTGGCTGACAGGTGAGGAGGGATTAGGGAGCAGGCGGGCTTGGGCACTGTGCTCTCAGTGTTTTACTGGGACACGTCACCTGTCAGCCTTTATTTAGGGCCCATCTCCCTCTTCCTGAATCCTCTAATACCACTGACTACCCTGGGAATATTTCTGGTTGTCCCACAGCATCCTCACCTCCTTGGTTTGGGAGTTTTGAGGTTCATGAGACCTGTGCCAAGGGGGAAAGGGGGTGCGATGAGACCCCGGAATGAGAGGACTGGGGGGATCTGTTTAGCCTGGGCTCGTCCAGGGGCAGGTTCACCTCGGGTTTTCCATTAAACAGGACAAAACTGGTCCTACGATTTTCTAGCCTCTGGGAGAGGACTGAGATCTGGATGTAGGTGGGACACTAAGCTCCTTGGAGCGGGAGAGCTGCAGTGGCCACACAACAGGGGAAAACTGGCCGTGAACAGGAATTTTTGGGGACTGGCTGTAAACCTGGGATCGAGTCACCTCAGCATCTGTGCCGTGGCCTCGGGGTCACCCCTTAGCAAAGCCCCCAGAGGGGCTGGTGTGAAGATGCTGCTTTTTCTCCAGGGTGAATTGGCAGGGAGTTTTTTCCACTTGAAAGCAGGGTCTGGTTTTGGCGCAGGCGCTGCCAGAGCTGTTCCTTGGGCAGGGCTGTTCCCTGCCAGCGCCACACGGATCCATGGGGATCTGGGATCCCCTGACATCCCCCAGGAAGGAGCATGACCCACTTGCTGGTGCAATCAGGAGTGTGGCAGGATTGTTTAAACCATTTTAAAAAGCAAAATAATAGGGATTTTAGCCGAGGTAATGGATTTGGCAGCTGAGCAGGAGCTGCAGGGAGCGAAGCTGGCTCAGTGCTGCCACGGTGAGACAGGTGAATGAGAACAGCCTGACTCACCAGCTTTCGGCCCCAGAATTGATGCTTGTTTGAGGTGAGGCCGATATAATTCCATACAACTTGCCTGGTCACATATGCAGCTTTCCAGAGCTGTTCTGGGACACGAGAGTCCCGGTTGGGAGGGGAGGGAGGCAGCATTCCCACGCCAGTCCAGCCCCAGGACCTGTGACACCATTTGACTGACCCTTCTGCAACTCTGAATTCAAATCCTGGTTTTCCAGGACAAGGACCAACAGCCCTGGAGCACTTTCCCTGCAGGATCCTTCCCTGGTTGCTCTCCCTGGGAATTGCTCACCTGCAACCAAGGTATGTCTG
This sequence comes from Oxyruncus cristatus, assembly GCA_013399855.1. Classification (NCBI taxonomy): domain Eukaryota; kingdom Metazoa; phylum Chordata; class Aves; order Passeriformes; family Cotingidae; genus Oxyruncus; species Oxyruncus cristatus. The sequence goes on from VXAY01006182.1 coordinate 149,198, forward strand.
AGCCTTTGCCAGGATGGCTCCACATGCCTTTGGAGGAACAATCGAATGGTTTGGGTTGGAAGGGACCTTAAAAATCATCCCGTCCCAACCCCTTTTGTCTCGTTGCAGGGCTGGCTTTCCTCACTGCAGCTTTCTCCAGCCCCTCTCTGCTGAGATCCTTTCCTGAGGGGTGACCAGGATGGGGATGGTGCCACTAACGCCGTGTGGAGTCACCTCCCAGGCTCTGCCACCCCCCAGGAGTACAGCTCTCAGATCAGCCCTGCCTGAGCCTCCTGTGCCAAGGAGAAAAAAAACAACCCATTTTGATTCCTTTTGCTGGTGCAAAATGCCCTCAGGCACGTGTGCTTTTGCCCTCTTGGTGGTGATTTGCTCAGGTGCCCGAAGCCAGGGTGAAACCAAACTGAGCAGCAAGGGATGGCAGCAGGGTTTGGGAAGGGTGTGGGATAAGGGACAGCTAGGGAAGCACCAGAGGGAGGGCTCTGAAAGTCTGATCAGCCTCAATTCTGAAAGCTCAGTCAGGAACTAGGGGTCCAAACACACCCCAGAGCATGTGCATGGGGGGCAACACTCTGGGGGTTATTAACAGAAGTAACTGCACAGATACATATAAATAATGAAACTGAAGCCAAAAAAATACATATATTTATGGTTCTTTCACCCATACTGCTATTCTGCCTGTTGTTTTATTCCTGTATTGATTATCCTGCATGTTCCTCCTCCCTGTTTACTACAAGAAATGCCACCGCAACAGTGAATCACAAGGCCAGTGTTGCTGAGGGTGTCGCTTGTTCCACAGGGGCTGAAGTGTGTTAATCACCGACTCTCTGCACTGCAGGTGCTGGAGATCCCCCTGGCTGGGCTTTGAGAGCAGCTGGAGGGATGGCACAGCAGGAACCATCCCACTGTGGTGTTGGATGAAGGAACTCCCATCCATCACCTCCAGCCACCCCGGATGGTCCTGGAGCAGCTCAGCAGTTCACTTCCCCAAGACCTTCCTGGGGATTGTGGCTCCACCTTCCCACTCCAGGAGGAGCTGGCAGGGCTCCAGAAGACCCTTCCAAAGTCTGTTTGAGATGGTTGTGCTGCTGCTGTGACATTTAAAAGCCTGCTCTGGAGAGAGCCAGGGCTGGAAGCTGCGGGTCAGTAACCTCCTGCAAAACAGGAGATCCAGGATTTTCAGAGGGAATTTGGCATCTGAGGAAAATTTCCAAGGCAGGTGGGAGACTCTCCATTGCTCTGAAGGCTTTTATTTGGAATCAGGTGTTTTCTTTGGGGAGGGTTTTCCCTCTGGCAGCAGGAGGTGAAACTCCACGGCCCAAGGGACCGGAGCAGGCTGGATAAATAAATAAAATTATTTCTTTCAGGCTTAAACCCCACTGCAGTACTTTTCCTGGGTGCTGGGACCCTCCACTCTCCCCTGCTTTTCCTGCTGAAGCAGCACCACCACAGAGACGGATCCCTGGAGGATATTTCTGGAGGATCTGGGGATGAAAGGGCTCTCTGCCAGGACTCCTCTGTTTTCCACCTCTCTGCAGCATCAGGAAAGCTTTGCTGTGCCTTTGTCCTGAGCCCACCAGTGTGACCATGGCTGAGCAGGATCCATCCCAGCAGGGAGGGTGGGCTGGCAGCTCTGCCAGGCTCAGCCTGCTGGCTGCAGGAGGCTCTGCCTGGGTCCCTGAGCTGCTCCAGAGTGGGAGAGGGTGAGTCACGCTGCAGAAATCTCCCCAGGGCTGCTCCTGCCTTTGGAGATCGTGCCCATCTCCAAGGTGCACGTTGGGACTGGTTTGAGCAGAGCTGCCTAACTGGGTTACTGGTTTGCACCCCAGTGCTGGGGGAGTTGGGCTGGGAGCATCGCTCCTCTCCCGGGGGCTCCTGCCCACCTCCCCCCTGCCTGCTCGGGCCCTCCCTCCTGGGTCCAGCTCTGATCCCCAGCTGGCTGAGGGTCTGGTCTCCCAAATGCCAGCCCCCTTCCTGGAGATGTGTGGCTTTGGGCTGAGTGACAGCAGTGGGAGGAGAGTGTCACCGAGGAAATGTCTCCTTGCGGGGAAGGACAGCCCAGGATGGACGAGGTGGTTCATCTGGGATCTGCTGGGAAATGGGGCTTTTGGTCCCACTCAGTGAGGGTTGACTTTGGCTGCCTCCCCTCTGCTCCCTCTGCCACCCTGAGTCCCAGCAGCATTTGCTTTACAAACACAGACCATAGTTCCCTCCTCCACAGAGAGAAATCAATGAGATTGTGGGAGGTTTGACGATAAAAACACAGTTTTCAGGAATCCCAGCTTGGGGAAATTTGGGTGTTCCTCAGATCTTCCCTTGATGCTGTTTCAGGGGTATTTGCAGTGCCAGCTGCAAGGGACAGGGGTTCTCTGCGTGTTCAGTGGGTGGATCCCCCCGGCCCCATCCCCTCCTGGTGGCTGTGGGGGCGGGTGCTGGGAGGCTGGAGCCCCAGCCTGGCTCTCATCCTCACTCTGCTATTAATAACCCCCTCAGCGAGGCTGCTGGGCCAGAGGAAACAAAGGAAATGAAGTTAATACATGGAAATGTTTCCTTGTTTTCCCACTTGCTGCTCGGGGCTGGCCTGTTGCTCCCTGTCCTTCTTGCCCAGCCCAGGCTGTGGCTGAGCTCAGGGGCTGGATGGTAGTTCTGGGAGTTCAGGAGAAAGTGTTGAAGAATGGGGATTCTGGGGGCACCAGAGGAAAAAGGACTGTTAAGACACGTTGGAGCTGCTTAGAAAGAGGGAGAGGGGTTAAGAGAGCTGTTGCTTGGGGTGAAAAGGGCACCTTTACCCATGGATTTGGGGGACTTTTGCCAGTTCCTCGCAGGAGCTGTGTGGTAGATGGAGGCTGAGACACCAGCCTGTGCTCAGGGGCCGTGACTCAGCCTGGCCACACTTCCCAAGCCGTGGCTCTGCTGGCAAGTCCCTTCCTGCAGCCACCCAGAGCGGGCTCTGCCCTGCCCTGCCCTCTCCAGGCACACGCAGTCCTCGGGTGCCACGGCCAAACGCCCCCAGCCTCCCTCTCCCACCTCTCTGTAATTCCTGAGCAATCCTGCCCTTCTCTGGGTGGACCGATGGCCCTCCTTCCAGCTGGGGAGGCTGCCTAGGGGCTGCTTCCCTGGGGGCTTGGGGCAGTAGCTTTGGCTTTATTGCAAAAGATAGAGAAAGGAAAAAAAAACTACCCAGGCCAGACACACAGCAAGGTGACTGTGGGATGGATCCTCTCCCAGTTGAGTTGGATGTGCCACACTAGTCTTGATAGCATTAAGTTTAAATACACTTTTCCTGATACCAGAAGTTCAGCTGTGTGGACACTGGTGACACAATAGGATTATTTGTTATAGCACAACTTATATTTCGATGAAAAAGAAATTAGTGCCGTTTACAGAATTTCAAGAAAAACCTCCTCTGAATGGGAACTTCCTTTCCAGTATTTTGAGGTCTACAAGATGCATCTAGAAAATTCAGTACTGTGGGAAATGAAGACACCTCAAATTGGAGAAGGGGGGCATGTTGGTTTGGGGTTTTCTAATTAATTGCTGTAACATTGTCCTTCAGGTGGCTGAGGAAGTTTCATATTTTCTTTAGACATCATTAGACGCCGAAGCTCTTGCAGAACAACTTTGATGCTGTAAGAATTCATCCTTTCCTCGAGGTGTCCCATCCTGAATTTGCTTCCCGCTGTGGTTTGCCACCCCCGCGCTCTGGGGGTGTGGGTGATGCTGTGAGGGCTCCTGAGCTGGTCCAGGAATTCACTCCCAGGCTCTTTCCCCTCCCTAAAAAATTACACTTGCAGAGGAGAGGAATAAGCAAGGCCCAGGGCAAGACAGGAGTCACCCTGAACGAACAGCGCGTCGGTGCGAGGGGATAAGGAGACAATGAACCCTCATTACAACCCTAATCGGGAGTTAATGAGTGTGGTTTGGTGCTCCAGAGCACAATGTTTCTCTACTCCATCCTCCAACCATTAAAACTTTAAATGGGAGAAAAACCAGTCTCTGCTCTCCTGCTGTGGGTGGACCTGCCTTATCTTGGATGTGCAGCTGGAACCTGAAAGGAAACCAAGCCCTGGGGTGATGGGGTGCTAACGCCAGGGTGAGGGCACCCATCCCCTGCCCAGTCACCTCCCTCTGCACCCGCTGTGGGAGGAGGGAAGCCGAAGGGCTAAGCTTTGTTTCAGATGTGGAATTAATGGTGCTGCTTAATTAATGCACGCGGGGCTGTGCCTCCCAGCCGGCTGTCCTTCTCTTGGAATCACACCCGTGGTGGCTCAGGGGAAGCTGCCCCCACCCGCGTCCCCGAGCTCACCAGGGCCACCTCACCTGGCCTAAGGGTCACTTCACGAACTCATTGTGGGCTCTAAAGGGGCGTGTTGGGCTAAGACACCAGTGCCTGCCTCCTTTGAGTCCGGCGCCAAGATCATCTGAGCTTTACCCTCCCCTTTGTTAGGGGTGTTTGTCCAAGCCGGGAGCACGAGGGAACGCCAGGAGAGCACCCAGGCGGGGATGTTGCCCGCGTTTAGGAGGGTCTGTGTTTGGGCTTGTCCCTCCCGAGTGTGTGAGGGGGGGTGTTGGGTGTTTCTCCCCCCAAGCACACAGGTGGGAATATCCAGCTGCTGCACAAGGGATTAGGGAAAAGAGAGCAGAGACGCTGAGGGAGCTGAGCAGCCCCTAGTGCTGCGGTGGGGCACTTGAAGGAGGGTTGAGTAGTTGGGAAGTGCCTGGGATTCCCTGTCCTGGATCAGGGCAAGGGGTGAGGTGCTAGCCAGGCAAAACCTGCCCGGGAACAGTCTCACTTCAGCTTTCCAGCTGTGGAGGGAGGATGCTGGAAGCAGGTGTCCTATCTCAGATGAAACTATTTGAGCTGAATGTAATAGGAAATGAAAGCAGACAACAAACCAGGCGCTGCTGGAACCTAGCAAAGGTAAAAGATAAGGAATAAATTAGGAGTATGGAGTCACTGAACTCTTCTGGGAGGAAGGAAAGAGCCTTTTAACACCTGGTCGTGGGGTCTGAATTAAAAATGAGGGCCTGTGATGTTGTGATTTCATTGATTTCAGTGCACACACCATGTATGAAGAGCTGTGAGACTGACAGTGGGTTTGCTACAGAGAGTGGAAAGGTTACAGGATGGGGGCAACTGGCCATCCCTCCACTGGGCACCTGCTAGAAGAGGTTGCTGATATGACCTATTTCTTCTCAAACAGGGGGTTTTGCAACCCAATCCTGACCTGACTCAGCAGTAAATGTGAACCCCTGCAGAAGCCCCAGGTCTTCCTGACAAGGCAGCTGCAGTTCTGTGGGGCTGAGCTCCCCAGGGGCATCCCAGCAGGAAGCACTTGGGATGCCTTGTTTAGAGAAGCACATTTTCTGACTCCTTCATCGCTGCAGAAACTTTGTTTGGGTTTCCAAGAAGCTGCTCATTCCTTATCACTTTTGTTTAGTGTTCTTCTCACTTCAGAGGTATCTAAGGAGTTCTGTTTAGGTGGCCCTGGGGAGTTATGTCCTTGGATGGCATCTGATTGGGAGGGCACCACATGGCCTGTGGCCCCAGCCGAGCTGCCTTAAGCAGCCGACTTTTGCTAGACCAGGAAAAATAATTCAATAAGCCAGTTCAGCATCTTCTGGGCTTCCCTTCTCCTTCATCAGTCCTGGGGGCCCCTTAGGGGTGGTCATATGCTGATGGGGCTCAGATAGAACCGTGGAATCCCAGAATGGTTTGGGTGGGAACGGACCTTAAAGCTCATCCAGTTCCACCCCCTGCCATGGCCAGGGACACTTTCCACTAGCCCAGGTTGCTCCAAGCCCCCTCCAACCTGGTCTTGGACACTTCCAGGGATGAGGCAGCCACAGCTTCTCTGGGCAACCTGTGCCAGGGCCTCCCCACCCTCCCAGGGGAGAATTCCTTCCCAATATCCCATCCATCCCTGCCCTCTGCCAGTGGGAAGCCATTCCCTGTGTCCTGTCCCTCCAGGCCCTTGTCCAAAGTCCCTCTCCAGCTCTTCTGGAGCCCCTTTGGGCACTGGAAGGGGCTCTCAGGTCTCCCTGGAGCCCTCCTGCAGCATGGTCACCACTACAGGAGCAGCCAAGGAGGTCTGGAGCATCTCCTGTACAGCAGGGCAGTGCAGGGGGCGTTTCTGATCACTCACAAGTTCAGGGCCTGCTCCAAATCTCAGAGATTTTTGACCTATAATTGATTTTAGCTGAAGACAATTGAAGTAATATTGTTGTGAGGGAAAGAGGGGAAAGGAATTACCTTATGCAGCACACCTTTGGCTTGGTAAGGTGGCTGTTGGCAGGTGCTGATGTAAGAGGGGGAAGAAAAGTCCTGTCTGGAGGGTTGTTTTCTAAAATTTATGGGCTGATACATCATCAAAGCTGGGGCTTGGGGGGTACAAGGGCTGGAGGGTGTGAGGTGTTCCCCTTGTCCCTGGGAGATGCCCACACAGGCATGTCAGCATTGCTGCCCTTGCATTTTGTGCTTGTTGTGATTTTTCTCTTTTTTTTTTTTTAATGCATCTGAAGGTTTTCTTCAACCTTCTGAAACTGTATGATCTCCTCAGGCTTTCACCTCTTCTGGAAAAGTGACCTTTTTGCTGCTTCCCACAAGGACAAAAACAGGAGATGTCACAGCTTAATGTTCCAAGCGGGAATAGAAAACACACTCCAGGGAAGAGCCCCCATTTCCACAGCCCAGTCCCCCGTGTCTGACCCCCCAGGACAGGCAGCACAGCCTGTGCAGGGGCTGCCTGGGTGTGTTTTCCCTCATGCAAGGTGTTTATGGGATGGGGAGAGGGCTGAATGTGGCACCAGCCTCCAGAAGGATGCAAACAGCCTCCAATGCCACCCTGCCACGTTGCTGTTCACCCCATCAGACACTGGCGGTGACCCATCTCCTCCTTGGAAGAACTGAGGTGGAATTTTGGCCTTCAGATTAACTGCCCCTGATTGAGTCAATGGCATGAAAGGTTAAGGAGCTTCTTGGTGCCTGTGCCCCAAGGCATTTTCTTTGGCTTTGATGCATCATTGAAACGATCGGAAAAAACAGGTGGAAAACTGGAGCTGGTGCTGCTCCATGGAGTGATTGATATGATGATCCCTATTACATTAATTGTGGTTGTCCTATTAATAACAGCCTCGTTCTGTGGCACACACCTGCCTCTTCATGGGAAACATTGCTAATATAACTTAAAACACCAATTACACGCGATGGAAAAGCAGCAATTAAATCCACTAAGCTTTGCTTAAGTAATTATTTCATTTCCCTCTAATGTTTTTAATGTTATAAAGGCTATTTCTTAAAACAAAAGCAATTCTTGTGATCTCCTGTTTCATGTGAGGGAACACCTCCAGCTTGGGTGGTGATGGGAAGCACTGCTGGGTTTGCTGGGATCTCTGGAGAGAGGGATGTGTGGCTGGGGCAGGAGAGCTCTGCCTGGTCGTTAGAAGCTTTTTCCAAAAACTTGTGGCTGTGGCACTTGGGGACATGGTTTCGTGGTGGGTTTAGCAATGCTGGGGGAACAGTTGGACTTGGTGGTCTTAGAGGGCTTTTCCAATCCCAATGATTCCATGATTCTGTGGGTAATAGGCTGGTAGAGCTCAGTGCCTGTTTCACCAGGTGTTTGTGGTTGGCAAAGGAGTAATTTGAAGCATCTGGTCAAACCCAAATGATCTGGTTTTTGCCCAGGTGAGTTTGTGGCTCTCCATGCAGGAGAAAAAAGGGGTTTTCCTTCCAGAGAGAGGGACCAAAAGAAGCTGGAAGGAGGAAAACAATGAGCCCAACCTGTGATGGCAAATTGGGAATAAGAAGCCTGGGTAAAATCGAGGTAAGTTTTAATTCCTGCCCCTTGGGGCTGTTCAGTAGGGATGGAGGAGCTGGTATAGGTGTGCCTGAGGCAGTGTGTCTTTCTGTCACCGTGGAACGGTTGCGTTGGAAGGGACCTTAGCGATGATGTAGGGCTGGGGATCGTGAGCCCCCCTGGAAGGGGCCGGCCACCTTTGTGAGGCAGAGCCCTCAGTGCCGCAGCCCTGCGCCTCAGTCTTCTCCTGCCCCAGGGCCGGGGGGTGCGTGGGACGGGACGGGACGGGACGGGACGGGACGGGGCTGTGGCCGCGCTTCCTTCGATTGTTCTTATCGCCGGCAGCGGGGCGGGTGGGGAGCGGGACACCGGAGACACGCGGGGACACCGACCCCCGTGGGCTGCGGTGCGCGGGGGCCGCATCGCGCCCCGAAAAGCCCCTTGTAGCCCC
>VXAY01006182.1:161472-179381 GCA_013399855.1 Oxyruncus cristatus
TTTTTTTTTTTTTTTTCCCCAGGGAAGCTGCTGAAAAATGCATTTTCCTGCTATCTCTCAGTGAATGTTTTTTGCTGTTGGTTGAGCTTTGAGGGTTCTAGTGTTCTTGCATGTGATTTCTCCTTTCTTCCTCTCTGGAAAGAGGGTCTGGAGCCCACAGCTCTGCGTCTCCCTCTGTTGGAATGTGTTGCCAAGCTGCCTGTTGCTTGTCCTGACCCCAGGCTGGCTCACATGGTCAGTAAAGCCCAGTCCTCCACTGCAACACCAAGGAGCTGTGCTGGGGCTCTGGGGGTTGTTTTTTTGTGTGGGGTGTGTGTTGGACTTGGTGTCCCAGCCAGTGCGTGCTTTCCGGCCTCGCCATGTCTGTCCTCAGCTCTCCTACCCCTCCTAAGGAGGCCTTCCTTAATCCTGAGAGTGAGGCTTTGCTCTCTTTGTCCTTAAACATTGACCTGTTGCAGGTGACTATTTGAAGAGGCTGGTGGGGTCAGTCCTGCACTTTGGGGTGCTCGGCCATGACTTCGGCTGTGGGAGCTGCTGTGTGGATGGGACACCTCATCCCCACTTCATCGTGGGGACAGCAAGGCAGAGACAAATTAGGTGAGCTGATGGAAGGACTGGTGTGAAAACCTTGTTTCTGCTTTACTGTTTCCTCTTTGACATGCCAGCTGCTGAGTTACAGATTTCCCTGGGTAATTGGCCTTTTTGGCGAGTATTCTCGTATCTCTGGAGCACTGTGTCTCTGCGCAGCCTGCACTGATGTGCTTCACAGCAGTTTGTGCTTCATATGTGCTAAATCCAGCAGTAGGGGGCTTAATTTGGCCAGCTGTGTTTGTTCCAGGAGGTCTCATTGAAGTCCTGGAGCATCCCAAACCCTTCATGATTGCTGCTAAGCCAGGCTCAAGTGCAGTCACCTGTTTTGTAAGCTTTTTTCTTTTGAGACAAATGCTGAGCTTTCTGCACATCCATGGCAATAGTCTTCCTGAGCTGATGGGGAAGGTGTGCAGAAATGAAACCCACCTTCCCCCCACCCCTCCCGTCTTCCCGGGCTCAACTTCACTCCCAGTTTTCTCCACCTCTTCCCCCTCTGGCTCAGGGTGATGGAGAACAGTGGCTATGGTCAGCTCATCACACTTTGTCTTTGCCCCTCCTCTCTCCTCAGTGGGAGAACTCCTCACACTCCTCCCTTGCTTCAGCATGGGATCATCCATGGGCTGCGGGTGGGTATCTGCTCTGCTTTAGGACCAGAAAAACTCACAGAAACACTTTCTGTCCCTGTTTGAAAAAGATTCCAGGTAGAGGAGTACACCAGCATTTGACAAGTGTCCTTGTCCAGCAGAGCTGGAGATGGGAATGATGTGACGTTAGCAAGAATGCTGAGTGTGTGAAGGTGGCCCTGTGTGCACACTGAGCATTGCATCCTCTGCAGCTCCAAGGGTTCAGGGATCCCTGGCCCAGGGAGGGCATGGCACAGAGCCCAGGCAGCTTCCAGCCCGGAGCTCTTGTGTCCTGCTGTTGGCTGGCAAGACAAAACACTGCTGAGCTTGGAGCTGGTGCTGTCTGTTGAGTGCTGGTTCAGTCCTTTCCCATCTCGCTAATAATTCTCCCCATCTCTCCCCAAATCCTCCAGCCCAGCAGAGCTGTGGAATACCCAATTCCTGTTTTGCTGTAGGAGTTTGCCATTGGCTTTTCTTTGTGTTTGGGGTAGCAGGCTGTGTTGATCCCTCATTCTTGGTAGAAGCTCCAACAGGTCAACGCTGGAGCTCTTTGAATTCAGTTGGTACCTCTGGTGTCTGATGCCATGAGTTGCTCTGTCCTTGCTGGACCTGTCCCATCTCACCATGAGATGCCCAACTCGTGCACCAGGAGAGACCAGGATGATCAGGTTCATCCCAGCTGGGCTGAGATCAGAGCCTTCCAGATCTCAGCCACTTTCACTAGCCCTGCAGGACAATGAAACATCTGTGGGAGAAAGCCATGTCTAGATATTGCAAAAGGCTGATGTGATAATGAATTATCCACAGCCATTCCCGGGCTGTTCCCAGCCGCTGCTGTGGTTTTTCCTGCTTCCCAGCCTGGGCTGGGTTGTGGTGCTTTGCTTGCTGCCCGAGCAGGGTCCCCAGGATGCTGGAGGAGCTGCCCTGGTGCTCAGTTCCCGTGGCAGTGCTTTCCCATGAGGAGGGAGCTGGCGCGCGCTGCCGCACAGGAAGTTCTGGTTGCACCATTATTGCAGAGCCTATTGTTTGGGGCAGGGGCAGGACTCGGTCTTGCTCACATCCTAAAATGTCTTGCTGTGTTAAAAGGATGTTGTGGAGTATCCAGGGCGAAGCTCAGGGCTGGCTTTGTGCACAGCTCACGCTTAGCCCAGATCCCTGTGTTTCTGCTCAAACTCACCCCTCAGGTTTTTCATGGGGAACCTCAGGGTTAAGGAACCCTTGGAGTGACGCTGGAGTCAGGGCACGGCCCCTCATGGCAGTTTGCAGCTTCTTGCTGCTTAGCCCGCTCTGGCTGGTGAGTGGTGTGTTGCAGACACGTTGAGTGATGCAAAGTCAGGGGGTGTGGGGGATGCAGAACCCACCAAATCCTGCCTTTGGGATGCCAGAGCACGTGGCCTGGATGACACAGGTGTGGGTGGGCTGGCAGAGCGCGTGGCAGGCTCTGTTTTCACCCGCCGCAGCCTCGTGGTGTGACCAAGGCTGCCTGTTAACCTGTCCGTGCCTCAGTGTCTTATCTGAGAGAGCTGCTCGACCTGTGTTTGCTTCCACCTTTTTTTTTCCCTTAACTAATCTTTGTGGCTTAGATGGTTGGCAGTGATAGCTGCGTTTCCCAGGCTGTGCTCTCCGGGTTGCCAAAGCTGCTCCTCACTCGTGTGAAGCCGCAGCTCCTCTAACACAGGGCAGCGTGTGATGTTTGGCTACAGCCTGAAAACCATCGGGAGGATCTGAAAGCTTTGCTGTCCAAATTGTGTCCCCCCTCTCTGGCTGCTCATCCCTTGAGTTGCTCAGGCTCTCGCTGGGTTTTTTGTTCACCTTTGGCTGCCATCCCAAAAGAGGGGAAGCACCGAACTGGGACAGGTGTAAAGATCAAAGCCACACGTGTGACATTGCTCCACCTCTGCACACCGGGGCGGAATTAAGCTTTGAATTTCCCATGGCTTTTTCCTCAGCTTTTGCTGCTGCAGTAGAGCCCTGGAGAGGCTGCACAGGCAGCCAGTCCCCCCCCACCATGGAGCTGCCAGCAGCCTGTTCTGCACTGGGAGGAAATTTGCTGCTGGAGGCTTGTCCCAGTCCAGCGGAGGAGGTGTGAGCCCTTCGGCTCCAGCACCGGCTGCTGAGGGTGTCAGCAGGAGTTGCCTGGCAGCTCCTTTGCTGCTGCACCAGCCTGTGGCATCCTCATTTGAATGGGCACCCAGCAACCTCTCTGAGGCGCCCGTGCCGCCACGTGCCTGGCAGAGGGATGAGGAGCCTGGCAGCAGCCGGCCTGTGTCCCTCAGCTGAATGAGCCACCCTGGCAGCGGGTGCAGCTCATCTGCTCTCGCGGTGCCCCTCACGCCGTGCTGGCACCGGACAGCGGCTGATGCCGCCCCGCTGGAACTGGGCTGGCATTGTCTGCCAGGGGCCTCCCGCACACTCAGGGGCTTGTGTGAGAGAGCCGCTAATCAGTTTAAAACTGCCCTGTTTCACTCCTGGGTACAAAAGATGCCTATTGTGTGTCCAACAATGGCAGTGTCTGCCCGGAGCTTGGGGATGTGTGGCTGCGGTGGTGAGAGGTCACACGGCCCTGTAGCCACCAGACTGAAACTTCAGCTGGGCACTTGGGCTTCAGCACAGCACCTCCCGGCCTCCTTCACCCACGCTGGAGCACAGGGTGCTCTTGGCTGGGCGGTGGCTCAGGGAGCACAGCAGAGAGCGAGGAGGATGAGACCAGGTTTTTGAGCAGCTCAGGGAGTTGGGTTTGCACTGAGAGGGCATTTCCCATCTGCCCCAGAGCCCGTTACCAACTTGCCATCCCTCCCTGGAGCCCCAGGGAGTTGGACAACATTCCTGGGTGCAGAACACATCCTGAACTTGGTTTCCACACTGTATAGTGGAGCTTGGAGAAGACTGCCAGCAGTGAGAGCAGGCAAGCAGCACACCCTGTGTCCCTTGGTAGCCCAAGCTCATGCCTGGATCACCTGCTTATGGATAATGGGGAAAGTTGGGAGAAAGGAGGGCTCAGGGTGGTGGTCTCAGCATTTCCACATAGTGTGGATGTGGCTGAACGTGGTCCCGTGGTGTGGGTGTTGCTGGCAGGCTGGGCGTGGCTGGGGTGGGGGCATGGGAGCCCACCTGAGCCCAGGGGATGCACTCCACACCCAGCGTGGGGTGATGTGTCTGTGTGCTTTCCAGTGAGGTTTTACACCCCAGGGGCTGGTGAGTTTACTTGATGTGGTGTAAGTGCTACCAAAGCAATTCCTTCCTGTTACTGCTCCTCCAGTTTGAGCGAAGCGATAAGAACCTCCTACAGGGAACTGATTTCTCCCAGGGGTTCCTGCTCCGAGCTGGGAGCTTTGAGCAGGGGGTCCAAGGGTGACTTTTCCTCAGTCCTTCCGCTAAATTTCACAGATTTAGTTAAATGATGTAAGGGACGTCTGAGTATAGTCTGTGTAGGGTCTCTCCACAGCCAAATGGATCTGGTTCATTTTGAGTGATATTTCCCATGAATTGTCTCTTCGTTGGCCCAGGAAGGTTGCTATGGGTGGCAAAGACTTGGTCTTGTGTTAAAATACACTGAAATGAAAGATGAGACAACCTGGGGCTTTGCTGGACCTGGACTGGAGGTGGGAGAACATTCCAAGTCTTAGCTCTGGTGGGTTCAGCTGATGGTTCATGTTGTCACACCATTTTGTTTCCACTCTTGCAAAGGCAGAATTTTAAGGCTAGATTTAAAATATTGTGATGGGAATGAGGGTGGATTTTAAACCCCCTTCTGCGCGATTTTTGATTCCTTTTGAGTGAATAAACTGAATCTAAAGCAGAGCCACCAGAAACACAGAAACCAAGGAATGGGTTGGGTTGGAAGGGACCTTAAGGAACATCTTGTTCCGAGCCTGTGCCATGGGCAGGGGCACATTCCACTGGAGGATTTGCTGGGTTTCAGGCGGTGCAGGAGCGGCTGCGATTCCTGTAATAAAGGAACCGTTCCAGGTTTCCTGGTGGCAAACCCAGCACCAGAGCTGAGAGGGCTCGGGCTGCTGCTGAGCAGTCTGGTGGAATTGGACAGGCTGCCCTCCTGTTCCTAAGAGTGGGCTGCTGAGAGCAAGGGAAAACAGGAAAAAGGGCAGTTAGTCTCCAGGGTGAGGTGCTGCCCCTCGGACAGGGCAGGGCATCGCCTCACCTGGAGAAGGAAGGGGGGCAGGAGAAACGGGGGCCTCAGAAACCTGATGTCAATGCAAACGTCTGAGCATTACTTTCCAAAGGAGCTTAGTTCCTCAGCTGGGCTGTCCAGGGGACCTGCTGCCAGGTCTGATGTTGGGAACTGCATAAATAAGTCGGTGCTTGCAAACAGGGATCCTGCAGGAGGGATCTGCTGCAGGAAGAGCCAAGGCTTTGCTTCTCACTCTTCAGTGGTCCATGTTTTCTCACTCTGTAAATACCCTAAGGGCAGGCACTGCCTCTGTGGCCTTTCTCTGGTCTATAATTGCTCCCTGTGACTTCTTGACATAATAAGTTAAAGCTCAGCATTTAAATAAACTTTTAAGAAGATATTGAGTTGCATCAGGTAGAGATATTTGTATAAAAGGGAAGTAAATAAATGCATTTAAGGGCAAAAGCCAGCCTGTGTTTGACAGAGCTAGAAGCAGTTTTCTCCAGGATGCAGATTATTCTGTAATTGCTCATTAATGAAGTTCTTGCCTCCTTCCTCTGAAGTGTTTGCCTTTGCCCAAAGCCCAGGAGGAAGCAGTGGGTTGTATGGAAGCCCTGGGTCATCCAGGCTGGTATATTTGTACTCCTTAATGCTCCTCTGTGATCAGTGGGTTTTGTACCCAGAAAGGATGAGGGCAATGCCACAAAAATGTTCTATAGGAAATACAGGAAGTCTATCCCTATGATTTCAGGCTTGAACATTCGGAGTAATAATTACTTTATAATCTTTCCAGGCACCTTTGTTTGATTCCTGGAAAATTTAACTTTTATTTGCATCTGCAGCATAAATATTTTTTAACAAGACAGAGATGAAAACAGGAAAAAGAAGTTTTTTGGACAGAGCTTTACTGCAGGATGGTGCAGGACACCTCCATGGATCTGTGCAGTGTTGTGGCCAGGGGACATGGACTGATTGCTGGATGCTCCTTGGGTCACTGCAGCTTGGGAGGGAAGTTCAGCACAGGCTTCTTTCAGGACTGGAAACAAACTGAACATGGGCGAATGCCTTTGGTGTGAGGATCACAAAGATTGATTTTCTTTGGGTGCTTCTCTTGCTGTCTCGTTCCTGCCTTCCCTGGGCCTGTTTTGTCACCCACTGCAAGCCGTGGGCAGAGCAGTCACTGTCTGATGTGTTTCTGTATCCACAGGCAGGACCGAAGGCCCTGTGCTGGTGTAGCTCTTTCCAACCGTGCCCAATTGCCACATCTTTCAGGGATATTATTTTTGACACGCTGCGTCAGGTTTCTTGATTTTCTTGCTGCAGGTAGTTGTGAAATAGTGGCTGTTCTGCAAGTGCTGTTGCTGGGATTGGCACTCGTTTGCCTGCTGGAGGAGGGAGAGACACAGGAAAAGGAGCGATTAAAGTCAGTGGAAGATCCCTCTGGTTCTGTGGGAATTGAGTTTTGCTCAGGTTTTCTTGAAAAACCTTTTTTTAAGCACGTCTGTTGTTTCCTCTGAAGGAAGAAGGGGTCACTTTTTCCACTGCTGACGTAAATGGTGAATCACAGTGGTTGTGGGAAGGTGCTGTCACTGGGACCAGTACCATGTCAAAATGTTTGCTGTCTTCACCCTGATGTGCTCAGCCCTTGTGCCAAGTGGTTGGGTTATGAGCACAGCTCAGAGTGCACTTTTGCTGCTTCTCGAGTGGGATGGACAGGAAGGCTTGACTCCTTAAGGATTTTTATTCCCATATAGCCTAGGTAGGGGAGAGCCCGTTCGTTTTACTACGGAAGGAAGTGTGTCAGCACGGAGGGAAGAGACAGCATACGGCCCGTATGCCTCGGTGCTGAGTGCTGGCTCCAGCCAAGTACAAGACCTCACCAGGCTGGAGTAACATCCAGAGAGCTTTTGTGAAGGCTGGCAGTGCTGGGGAGCTCCCTGGGAGCTGGGGCTGGTCCTGCCCTGCCTGTGCAGACAGGTCGAGCTGTGTGGGAGTTCCTGCAGCTCCTGCACCAGCTGAGCAGGGTTTGAACACACTCCCTGAGCAAACACCAGCCACTGTGCCATGGCTCATTGTGGGCTGGTCCTGTGCCTCCATAGGATGCATGTCCTTGCAGAATGTGTATACGTATCTCTTCCAAGGTGTGCTGCTGGATTTGCAGCCCGGTGCCTGGCTGCTGTGGAGCTCCAGGGCTCTCCAGAGAGGAGATGGACATATGGACAGGTATCACTGCTGCTCAGCATTCGCTGTAACCTAGAAAGAACTCAGGTCTGTGTGACATGAGCTGGCAATCCAGCATGTTGTTTCTTTGGCATGATAGCAGTGTTTGGATATCCATGCAGTGCAATTTCCTGCAAAAACTAGATGTTGCCTGCACGTGTTCCCGGACTGTTTGTGCTTTTAAAGCACGGGTGAAGATGCAGGTGTGCTGGGCTCATCCTTGGAGTTGAAATGGGGATGCAGTAGGCACTTTCAGGGTGACTGGTCCTGTCCTTTCTTGCTCATGGCTTCTCTTCAGTCCTTTGCCACCCGTAGCAATAAATTCACTTGCTGTTAAAAAGGATTCGTTGGAGAGACTATAGAATGTACAGAATATAGAAGAGGGTGAAATAGGAAGATACCCCATACTTTGGAACATAATCCCCAGGTCCTTTTAAAAAAAAAAAAATTCAGGCTTTATTCCATAAATAGGGATGAAGGGAACCTTTAGCTGCTCCTGCTCTGCTGAGTTTTTTAACCCTAAAAAAAGGGGTGGGTGGATCCTTGTGGAGGGCAGGGTGGGAAGACAGACGAGACACCTGTGTGTGCGCAGCCCCCTCCTGGGGGCTGGGGTGCGAGGCACGGCCAGGAGATGAAAAAGCTCGTCAGCAGTGATGGTAATTGAACTCGATGCAGTTCCCGGTGCTCGGAGCTGCCTCACCCGGCAGAGTGTGTGTGGCTGGAGTTGGGCCCTGGAGCGTGAGGAATGTGAGCTGACAGCCCCTTTTGCAGGGCAAAGCCACGCTGGTGAGACCGTGCAGCGATTCAGACAGGGATGTGCTCCCGGTGTCCGCCCAAGCTTGGCTTGTTTGGTCTAGTGTCCGTGTTGGATCCTCATGTGGGCTGGCCCTGGCAGACCGTGGGTTTGAAGCCTTGGGTTACGAGCTGTGCATGTGAGGAGCAGCTCTGCTCAAGCTGGACTGCACAAAGGCAGGGTAACACAACAGCCACCGAATCTGGGCTCCAAACATCACCCACCAGCCCGTAGTTCCTGCAGAGCATCACCGTGTGTCACCCTGGGCTGCCTGGGCACTCCTGGGTGGAGTGTCACTGCTCTGGATGCAGATAAGGATGGGTTTGGTTGTTGCTGTGGAGGAGGAAGGCAGGAGAAAGGTGTCTGCATGTCTGGGAGGCACCGTGTGACTTTTGAGGCTTCTATGCCAACCTTGTGAGGGAAAATAAGGTGTCAGACCCCTAAAAGCTCTGTGCCTCTCTGGGGTGAAAAGCCCCAGCCCAAGAGCTGCGAGGCACGAGGCATCACTGTGCTTTTTCTGGAAACACAAGGTAAGGTTTTTTATGTGCCTAAAGGCACTTTTGTTCAAGGCCACCTGTCTTCCTGAGCTGGATATCCTGGAATGTAGCAATGGCTGAAGGCACAGCAGGTATTTTGAGCCTGTTTGGAACATCCAACCTGCAAACACCCAGAAACTGGGGTGACTTTACTCAAAAGCAGTACAGAAGACTCCTAAAGGAATTGTTTGCTGTTTAAGGCATAGACACTTGTACACCTTCCATCTGGGGCTCTAAAGTGTGACTTGACAGCAATTTCAGAGTATGGCAAGGAGATACCTCACGTGTATTCAAAAGGCTTTGCTTGATGAGTTGGGTTTCCATCATATGATGCTGGGGGAGGTGAGAGCCAACTGTCCAGTCCTGTGCTCCTGTGGTTGTGTCAAACTGCTCCAAGGAAAAAGGGTACGGGGGGAAAGGAGTGTGGGGAAATCACACCTGTATATCTGCCTAAAAGGAAGGGGTTACTTGGTCTGGAGGTAGAAATAGGGCCTTGGAGGGAGACAGTTAAGTACATGTGAGATGCTCTTTGACATCACCAGGGCCATGTAAGGGGGTGGCTGAGTAACACGCTGAAAGAATTCTTTGAAATGCTGGAGCAGAACGGGTTGCTGGATGTGCTCGCAGTCTTTGCTTGTGAATTTGGGGCTGGCGTTGGCACCCAGCTCTTTGTTTCTAATCCTGATCTGAATGTGCTGAACATACATTAACACAGTCACAGATTGGGAGGTCTGTAACTATGGCAATATCCTACAAACGTGACCCTCTGCACCTCGTTTCAGTGTTGGCATCGGTGAGCTGCCTTGTAAAGATGGCACTTATTTTTTTCTAGTAGTAATTCCATGTCAAAGAGGAAATATAAATAAACTTCCCAAACAAAAGAAGCAAGGAAAAAATAATTCTTTCAAACATTTGAGCAGGAACAATAGGGTAGGATATGCACTCTCTGGGGAGAGGTAATGGCTGAAACCGATAGGAGCACAGTGCTGCCTTACTCTGTAACTAGCACAGACCTTTGCTCAGCTGAGGATTATTTATAGCAAATGTTATGGCAGAAGCATGTGTGACCTGT
Source organism: Oxyruncus cristatus (assembly GCA_013399855.1). Lineage (NCBI taxonomy): Eukaryota > Metazoa > Chordata > Aves > Passeriformes > Cotingidae > Oxyruncus > Oxyruncus cristatus. The sequence continues at coordinate 171,437 of VXAY01006182.1, forward strand.
AGGCTCCTGGCGAGGGGAAGAGCTTTCCTGTACTGTCTCTGGGATACAATAGACAATTATTTAGACACTATCTTTGTCTCAAGATATAAACAATTAAATGCTGGCTACTGATTCCTGCCCTGATGTTCAGCCCACGGGCAGCCATGATTTCTTGCTTGAGGATTTGTGGAGAAGGGAAGGGTTTTTAAGACATACCACATCTGTAATGTTCCTGAGGCATCTCCACTAAATTGACTAACTGGGAATGCAGAGCAATGTCACAAGCATTGTGAAGCTGTTGCCTCCCAGCACCCTCCTGAAGGGTGGCTTGGTGTTGAGCTGGCATCAGTGGGATGTGTATGGGTGTAGACCCCTGAATCTGCCTGTTCTCTTATGGTTTAGCTCATCACTGTGGTATTAGAGTACCTGCGTATGTTACTGGATAGTAATTAAGTGTTCTTACATATAATTAACTACTTTCAACTGATTCCTGAGCAGCTTAAATAATCTACATGTAATGGCAGATATTTCTGTGTTACAGTGACGACAGTTGGTGCCAAATAGCTGGGGAGGTTGGGGAAACAGCTATTGTGCATCAAAACATCACCTTGTTCTGGCAGAGGATACTTTTTCAGGCTCCTTCTTTTTGTTGAGAGTCCCTGGGTGTCAGTACCGAACAGATCCTGTTGGACCTCTTTGATACTCAGCTGTTCTATTTTCTGTAGAGCAGAAGAATTTAGAATTGCAAAGCAGGGGAAATGGGAGTGCGCAAGGGGTGATGCTGCCATGGTTCAGTGGGCAGATGGCATATCTGCAGTTCCTGGGTCAGCTCTGCAAGGCTGGAGGAACATTTAGCACAGGTACAGTGCCAAAGGTGCCTGAGCTCTGTGAAAGGCTTGTTCTGAAACTCACCATCAGCAGGAACTCAACTGTTGTATGTTCATCATTTGATTCCAATTAACATGGGCTTTTATACCTTGGTGGTTTTTTCCCTTGAGTTTCTCCTGTTCAGCTTGGCACATGGAGCTCTCTCCCCTTTCCTGTGCAGGCACTGTGTGTATGAAGCTGTTCCTGGCTTGGTGGAAGATTCTAGAGCTCAGTGTGCTGCAGAGCCCAGGGCTGGTACCCTGGAGGTGCCTGGCAATCCTCTGCACTGCCACCCCACCTCAGCAGGCCCACCAAGCCCCCAGCATGGAGCTGCTGGTATTTGCTGTGAGCTGGTCCCTCCCCTGGCAGCACCAGCACAAGCCCACGTTGTCTGACAGATGCAGTTGAGCAACTCTCTCTCTCTGGTGGCCTCAGGCACGATGAGTCTCCTGCTCTAATTTCATTGTGTTTAGCCACCGCACAAACTCTAAAGCTCCCTGAAATGGGAAGGAAGTAATGTTTAAATTATACATGAGTGAACTGATTTACTCAGCAGAGAGTTTTGAGTTCCGTCCTTGTGAATGCAGGGCTGGAGCTGTCTGTCTGTGCATCCATCCGTCTGCCCACTGGAGATTGAATTAACAGGAGCACAAATGCAGATCCAGGACTGTAAAAGCTTTGGCTTAAGCCAGTGTAAACCGTGTGGGGCAGATGCCTGCTGCCACAGGGAATGCAGCATGTTTGCCTGCCATTAATTTGTCTGGTAGTCTGCCCTCAGTGATGGAGGAGGCCATTGCTGCAGGGTCCCTTCTGCCACTGGGCAGTGGTGTCGTCACCATCCCTGGAAGCATTCAAAAAATGTGTGGATATTGCACTTGAGGACGTGGTTTAGTGGTGAACTTGGTGGTGGTGCTGGGTTGATGGTTGGAATTGATGATCTTGGAGGTCTTTTCCAACCTTAACGATTCTGTGATTCTTAAACTTGTTGTTTTGATAAGGTCTGTCCACTCCTGACTGGAACGGGGTTCAAACTGCTCTCCTGCTCCTAATGAGGGGGTTTAACTTCCTGTGTAACATATTTTGCAGAGTGTGTAAAACGCTGGTTCAATTCTGTGGTCACTTCCTACGGGCACGAGCTCAGCACTCCGTGGGGAGCCAGCACCGGAAAGTCATAACTACGCCTGCTGATGGCCTGGAGATCCCTTTTGCAGATGTTTCACCCAAGTCTGTCCTCCATGCTCCTGCCACCTTCCTTTCTGTTTAAAAAAAAAAAAATCATTAAGCAAGCTGCAGTGCTTCCATGTGTGGCCAAAGCCCAGTGGCAAATCGTCCTCCTTGACCCATAAACAGAAGGTGCCAAATTTTTATAGGGGCTGCAGCGGTTTGTGGTGTGGGTGGCTCAGAGCTGGGGGTCTGCCAGGTGGGCAGGGGTTTGTTCATCAGGCTGCATCCTCTGGTTGTGCTCTGTGAGCAAAGACAGCTCTGTGCTTGGTCCTTCAGAAACAAAACAAAAACCCAGAGAGCCTGAAATGTCTGCAGAGACATAAACTGAAAGGGGGAGAAGTCATGATTCTCCCCCTATTTGTTTGACCTAAATACACTGAAGTAACTGTACCCTCATGAAAGAGATAATTTCCTGACTCTGGAGAGCTTAACATCTGTTTCCTCCCATTTTTTTTCAGGGGTAGAACATGGTAACGGAAGAACTGGCGTGGTTTTCTTTCCTCTTTTTCTTTTGTATAGCAAGGGGCGCTGCATGCTTGGGCTAAATATGCTCTCCGAGAGCAGACAGGTATCTCTCAAGGGCTACATGATCATTTGTTCTCTATTTTCTCTCCTTCCTGCCTCCCCCTGCCCCTCCTGGAGAGGAGCGGATACACCGAAGCCCAGGCAGGACTTCCTTAGCTCAGCCGTGCCTCTGGCAGGCTGCGCTGTGTGCCCTCTCCCTGTCACCCCCCTTCCCCGAGAAACAATGGCCAAGGGCTCCTTCTTGTTTGTTAGTTTGGATCCTGCAGAGGAAGAGCCGAGTGGAAGATCGTGTCCCCGGGGGCCCCCAGCGCATTCCAGTTCCCGCAGCTCCTTGCGAGGCTGCGCCATCCCCATGCCTGCCGCTGGCATCGGCAGCGCCGCGCCATGCCGGGGGGCACAGGGAGGTTTGGAGCAAATCTGGCACTGCTGAAAGTTGAGAGAAGGGGGATGGAGAGCCTTGGAGGGGTGTGTGAAGTCGCTGCTCTGCAGCAAGTGCAGAGCCTGTCTGTGAACACCCAGCACGGCACAGGTGGTCATGGTGCCAAGAGCAGCTGGGCTTTTGTGCTGACTGTTTGTGACATGGCTTGAACCCCCCATATCTCTTTGCAGGCCGGGTGTGGTTGAGTCTCAGACCCTCTGTACCTCTGGCTCCAAAACCCTGTAGGAGGACATCAGGTCTCTCCAGGTGCTTTGAGCCAGCAGCTCTGGTGGAGAGCACATTTCTGGCATGTGATCCCGTCTGGGCTGCCCCAAGGCAACCTCACCACCAATTTCCTTTTCGTTCCCTTCAAAGGCTTGTTATTTCTCAGGGCCCCAGTCAAAATAATTCTTCTGTTGGGTCACTTGATAGAGGGGATTTACAATTTGACTGTAACATGAAATATGCATACTCCAGAATCCCACAATGCCTAGGGATCATGGAATCACAGAATGGTTTGGGTTGGAAGGAACCTTTAATATCATCTCGTTCCACCTCCTGCCATGGGCAGGGACACCTTCCACTAGCCCAGGTTGCTCCAAGCCCCGTCCAGCCTGGCCTTGGACACTTCCAGGGCTGGGGCAGCCACAGCTTCTCAGGGCAACCTCCAGAGAAGCAACCTCCACGCTCCAGGGCCCAACCTCCAGCCAGGGCCTCCCCACCCTCACAGTGCTTCTCAGCACTAAATATTTTTTGAAAAAAGATACTTCTGCTAGTTACCCCAAAACTGCCTGGTCTGAAGTAGATTTCAGGGGTTGTGTGGTGCCTGCCTGATAATCAGCTTGAACTGTGCATTGTTAAATGAGCAGTTACTTTGCATTGTTGGGATCTCGTGAGAAAACTCATCCTGGATCAGACCTTTCCTAACTGATGCTTCCTTTCTGCCTAGTCTCTCTACCCTGCTGCCTTTGGACCCTATTTTTGCTCTGGTTGTGGATAACTCCTGTAGGTTACTAAGGGCCAGCTCAGCAGAAGGAGATTGCCCAAGGAAAGCATCACTCCCTGGGTGATGGCTTGTGTCAACCCTGATTGCCTGGGCCTGATTTGTTGTATTTTAAATCTACGAGAATTGTTAACTTCACTGGGTGTTCCCTGGGCCCGTGGTGATGTTTCTGCTTGTCTGTCTGCTAAATCACACTGAAAAGGAGCAAAATCACTACTACTCCCACCTGTATCATGCAGGAAGAGCCTGTTGCCAAGGAAATGTTGTGCAATCATGGGTTAGATACAGCGTACGTAGTTCTTTCTTAAAGATCTGGATAATGCAAAAAATATGGAAAGAATTTGGAGGGGGAATCATGGCCATAGATACAGATGTTTGTGTAACACACCTGGTGCCAGTGGCTGAGGATTTCCTGAATTCCAGCTTGTTTGTCCACCTCCGTTACCTGGAAAAGGAAAGTGAATTTTCAGAATGAAGGGCTGCTGCTTGTGTGGTGAGAAGAGGGTCTAATGCAGAGGGCAAGGTAGCCCCTGTACACTGGAGCTGTTTGTAGTGTTTGGTTGATAGCTGGGGTTTTATAAAATCATCTTCCTCTCCAGATGAGGTGCTGTGTTTTGGAGCCTCCAAGCCTGACTGAGCCACCCTCCTCCTTGGGTTCCAGGTAATTCTGAGGAATTCCACTAGGAAGAGGTGTAAGTTAATTGTGTTACCTCATGTTTTCTGTGGTTAAAGCCCCTCATACAGTGATGGTAGTCCCAGCTCAGCTGCTGGATGGTGACTAGCTGCAATTTGACATCTGCAACTGCAGCTCGAGGAGGGGAAAGATAAACATATGCTTGACTAAGTGGTGTAGTTTTCTGGGTAATAGGTGTTCTCAAAGTGATTCTTCCAAACCTCTTTCCCCTGCATCCCAGAAAGGTGCATAATGATTCATCAGATACTCTCACGGCCGTTCTCCTCCATAGTCAAGTTTTATTTTGTCACTGTGGACCTTAATGCCCCCGAGCCCATGTGGTTTGGTTGATAAGGCCACCTGTACCCTGTTTGGCATATTTGAAGCATAGGTTTCCCCCAGGAATGCAGCTGGGGGTGTTTGCACAGCAGCAGACGCTCATTTCGGAGGCTGTGGCAGGTTTTGGCGCCTGCTCAGGGAGGACTGAGCGAAGCTGGCTGGAATTTTTCATGTGCAGAGAACTTGCCTCGGTGGTGGGAGGCTTTGCTCTGGGCGAGGCAGTGCCAGTCCTCAGGCTGGAGCTGGTTCAGGGCCAGTGCTGGAACTGTGGGTGCTAAGAAAGCTTTGGCTCTTACCAAGGTTAGCCTGTGATTTCAGTGTGGGCAGGCCTGTGATTGCTGGGAATTACACACCGACAGGGTGCTTCCCTCACGCTCAGGATTTACTATCAGCTTGTCAAAAGGGCTTTTGAGTACCTTTTGTGTCCTCCTATCCCACTCATCCCTCAGGGAGATCTCTGTCAAAGTCTTGGTGATGGTTCCAAAGATGAGGAGAGGTTCAGGGGAGGCTGTGGTGGAGGGGAAGGTGAAGAGGAGCCACTGAGCACTGGTCACAGAATGGGTCCCCTTTCTGCTTAGAGCATGCAGATCTGGCCTCATGGTGGTGGCTCTAATTTACATCTGGCTTAAAGCTGTTTTTTAAGAAAAAAAATTAAAAATATATTTAATTTTAAAGCCACCCTTGTGCCGTGTTGTTCTGGGTTCTGTTGCTTCTCTGGTGAGGGCTGGCCCTTGTTATGGGATCTCTGTACTTGACACATGAGGAACAGCCTGTGTCCTCCATGCTAACATCCCTTCAAAGACTTCACAGACAAGCCTCTTCCCTTTGAATCTTTCCTCATGCAGGATCCACCCAGCCAAAAACAATAAAACATAAAACTGAAAAGAGAAAACAAACAAAAAAGAGGGACTGTTTGTAATTTCTGTTTTTTGCTGCCAGTTGGCTGCACAACTTGAAACGACTGAAACCCTCTTTTTGTTTTTTTTTCACTCCTTCCAACCCATTCTAGTGTGTTAGTCTTTGAGTTGCAGCAGGGATGTCTGGGAATAACTCGCATCCCAGAGCGACAGCCTGAGGAATGAGGAGCTGGTCTCCTCCTCAAGTACCAGATGGAGGAACTGTCCCACTAATTCCTTGTTTTTTTTGGGAACAAAAGCTTCTGTGGTCTCTGCAGGGACCCAGGCCAACGCAGCTTCTGGGTGAATTTGTGCTCCAGGGTTTAAATGGTGGCAGGTGGTGCTGAGGCCCCAGAACTGCTTGGGGAGGGAGGTTCTCTCTCAAAATGTCTGCGGTCGCAAGTACAAGAGGCAGTGTGTGTGGAGGGTCAGCACTGTATTCCGTGCGGCTGTGAACTGTGGGGTGTATTTGGGGGCATCCACGAGGCTGTGTAACTGTGTGGGGATGTATTTGGCTGTATCCAGTGAGTTTGTGTAACTGGGGGTTGTGTGTTGCAGTGTACATTTGGGATATGTTCCCTTGGGGTGTCTTTGGCAGTGTATATATAGGTTGTGTAAGTGTGGGGTATATATTGCAGTGTAAAATTGGGCTTTCTGACTGTGGGGTGTATGTTGCACTGTACATTTAGGATGTGTAACTGGGGATCGTATTTGGCAGTGTACATTTAGGATATGAAACTGGGGGGTGTATTGGGCAGTGTCCATTTAGGACGTGTAACTGGGGGTTGTATTGGGCAGTGTCCATTTAGGATATATAATTTTGGGGCGTATTTGGCCCAGCTGTTCCCACAGCAGCCCCACCGCTTCCTGTGGCAGAGCCGGAAGCAGTGCTGGCAGGGCCTCTATGAAACATGTTTAATAAAGGATGGAAATGGCCAAAAGGAGTGTGTGGGGGAATAAAAAAAAAGTGAGGACGAGCACTGTGAGTGCCTGGGTCAGTAAAGATGGAGGGAGGAGGTGCTGGAGCTGGGGGATGATCCCTGCTGGGAACGGGGCCTGTGGAGGCCCTGCAGGAGCAAGTTCTCCTGAGGGGAACGGGCCTGTGGAGTCTCCACACTGAAGCACATTCTCCTGACAGGAATCGTGGCTTGTGGAGACCCCATGAAGGAACAGGGGCATATTCTTGCCAGGAATATTCTTGCCACAGCCTGTGGAGGCCCCACACTGAAGTGCGTTCTCCTGACAGGAATTGTGGCCTTTGGAGGTGATTCCTGGTAAGGAATTGCAGCCTTTGGATGCCCAACACTGAAACAAGCTCTTCTGACAGGAATTGTGGCCTGTGGAGGTGATTCCTGATAAGGAATTGCAACCTTTGGATGCTCCACACTGAAGCAAGCTCTTCTGACAGAAATTGTGGCCTGTGGAAGTGATTCCTGGCAGGAACTGCAGCCTGTGGAGGTCTCACAGAAGCAGGTTCTCCTGATGGGAATGGGGCCTGTGGAGTTTCCATAGGATTAGGAGGGAGAACACGTATTATGCCCTGACTGTCTCCCAATTTCTGATCCCCCTGCACCCCTGGAGGGAAAGTAGATCCATCAGGCGTGAAGGTGGGAAGTTGAGCCCTGGGAAAAAGGGGGGTGGGTGAGGGTAAGGGGTTGTGTTAGTTTTGTCTTTCTTTCTCATTATCCAAATCAATTTTAATTGGCAATAAATCAAATCCGTTTTCCCCAAGTGACAGTCTGCTTGCCTGTGAGAGTGATTGGTAAGGGAGCACCATATTTTTATATCAGCCCATCAGCTTTTTCATCTGAGAGCTGAGGGGGAGAGACGGCACAGTGAGTGGACATCTGGCAGCTGACCATGGTCAGTCCACCTGTCTCAGTTTAATGAGCCAGAAGTGTTTTGCTAAGGAGGATGAGTTATAAGGAAGACCAAAACTCCTCCCTCTAAGCAATTGTAAATCCAAAATTAAGAGGCTCCAATTGGGTTGGAGGTGCCGTTGGGCTCTGGTGGTCACCACG
>VXAY01006184.1:2073-12203 GCA_013399855.1 Oxyruncus cristatus
ACTGACCTTGGAGACTCTGTCTTATCTCGAGTTTCTCTCTGCTCTCCGCTGGCTGAAGTTTCTTCTGTAACGTCTCAGCCGAACAGCTTTTCTTGGAGTTTTCTTCTCCACTTTGTTACATGCCTCAGACAGAGGTCTCGGTGCCATGCCTGCCCCTGGCCCAAGGCCAGGGGCGGAGGGGGCCTGGCCCCCCACTCAGGGAGGCCTTGCTGCCTCCTCACTTACATCATGGCTCCGAATTTCTTTCTGCGCCACACACAACTACAACAACGACAACAATCCTTCTTTTCCGTTTTGTGTTAAATTATGTCATTCGTAGAGATGTCAGAGAAGTCTCTAATTGGCTACCTAGCCGGAATTACACCTGGAATCAACCATTTTCTACCCTAAAACTGAGGGGGATGGGCTAAACCATGACAAGAGTTTCCAAAGAACCATATTACAAATACAATACTATACTTTTCCCAATACTTTATAATAATTCCTATTCAACCTTTTTACAGAACAATAATACAAGAGAGTTCGGGCACTGCACAAAATATGTACAAGAGATCTCATGCACATTGTCATCTTCAGAAACTGATTTTATTTAGAAATTTAAGGAAAAAACACACACACCAAATCTGGAAATTCCAACCAAATCTCAAATCAAAACAAGATTCAACACAAGTGGAGAAACTTGCTAATAAAAAGGATGTTTCATCCTTAATGTAAACATTGAAGCATTAATAAGAACATATGAAATAGTGAAGAGGGAAAACACTTTTCAGACCTTTTACAGAAGAAGGAATGTAAAATGGTAGTTTATTGTTTTGAATCCATGGAGAATTCACACATCCATTCTAATAAACTACTGCACTACCGTAGAAAATTGCCAACTCTTCCTTTTGAGCTCATGTTTCTTGCAACTATCTTTACTTTTGCAAACTAAAATGGTGGGATTTTTTACAAGACTTATCAGGAGTGCACACTGGAAACTTGTCAGTGTAGAAATCTTATATACATATTACAATTAATTGGAACAATGAAGATTTTTCACTAGACTCCAATCCTACAAGCATTCACATGCTTAGCTTGAAGTATCTGTTCACCATGAAGTCAACAGGTGCTTATAATTAGGTATATGCTTGATTACAGGAAAACAGCCTTGGTTTTAATGATTCTGGTTTTTGTGTGTTTAGGTTTTTGTCTCCCACTGAGGTCAATGGGAAGACTCATCAACATGAGTTGGACAGAACCACAAAAACAAGTGAAGTTGAGGGTTTAAAATACAGTAGGAATCAAAGTGTGATAACTGTCTTATGACTGTTTAGTTTCCTCAGACAACTGGAAAGGCTGCACTGTATATAACCTACTAAATAGTATATGGTTATATAATATATTTAGATATATTGTTATAATTATAAGAAGTTATTAAAATTTTCAAATTATCCTCAGAAACCGGGTGCCTACAATTAAAAAATTCTAATCAAAAGTCTTTCACAATCTATTTACATCAGTCTGATAGCAGATGTAAATATTAACCTGGAATACTAATACCATCTGCTTGCAAAATCTGCTATTCCAGACATTGAGATTAAATTATGCAACAAGTATTGCAGTAAATCAAGTCATTGTACACTACTTGGAAACTAAAATGTATTCACTTACTACAATAGTTTATGCTCTGTTCTGTTATCTCTCTTACTTCCCATGGAAATATAAAGTTGATTTTCTCTCTCCTTTCAGCCCATGTATGTCCATGGTTTCTGAAAGGCAACATTAAACCTCTGACCACAGATGGAAACCAAATGCTCTGATAAAAACAGTTTTCATAGCTCTCATCAACAGAAGTGTGCATGTGTACACACATATTCATGAAGTCTCTGCAATGAAGTCTCTGCAATAAAGTCATTATTCGTCTCCAAACACAATGCACTGCACAGTCTGTTCCACAGTAATGGAGAAACTAGTGGTTATAAGCATAACACCATTTTCAAGTGAAAAAGATGGGATTTTTTTTTCCCATGTGTTCTGGTCTTGTTTTTAATCTCACTGAGCCTTTATATCACAATAAGACATGGCAGAAACTGTTGCTTTCAGGAAATTCAAGGCATCAGTCTGGTCTAAATATATGGTTCAAATTCAATGTAAACAGCAGTAAAAAGAACCATCAGCTGCTTTATTCTTTCACTGTTTTTCCCCTTTGCCCCTGATATAAGTTATAGACCAATCGAATCCTTTATTTCATACATCTCTACATTTCTTCTTCATACAAATCCATATAGTGCTCACACATCCTCTAAGTGTCATATGGAAAATCAAATCACAAATTACTTATATAACAAAATAAAGAAATAATTTTCCCCACCTTACCTTTTCTTCTCCCATTTATCTATGTCTAAAGAAAAATGTCAATAAAACTAGATGTCTTTCAACAAAAAATACTTTTAAACTGTCTTAGTGTAACAAAATTACTTAAAGCAGTGTAAAAACCTATTATTTTCAAGCTTCATAAATATCAAACACAATTATAAAATGTCAGTATAAACAAGCACACGGTTGTGTGTACCAAATCTGTAATTAAGAGCTTAAAATGTATAGCTTCTCAGCACAGCCCTTCAGTATTACTCTCACTGCATATTTAGAGATCACTCCCCTCCAGCTTTAACGTCTGAAATGGGCATAAAAAAGACACATTGCATTTGAAAAAGAAGCATTTTAAAAATTAAAAACCTGGGGGACCCAACTGCAGAAAATCCCATCTCCTGAACTATTTGCTGAAACATGTCAAAATTGCATTGTTTGTACCAACTCACAGAGTACCTTTTGGGGTTCTACTATCCTGAAGAACAGAAATTAAAGGGTCTCCATTTGAACAATAGGTGTTATGAGAGCATCAGTTACTCATTCGTCATAGGCATGTAAGTCTTCTTTTTGTGAATCTTAGCATGGACAGTGCTGCTGCTGCTATTTACTCTGTGTGTGAAGTTGCATAAAGCTTTACTTGTACAGAGATGCAACCAAAAAGTCTCATGGCTATATTTTCCCTCCCCCCTATAGAAAACAAATATTGGGAAGAGAGAAATGTATCTGCAAACACAAATGCAGGGCTGGAAACAGAGGCAGTAATGAGGCAAACTATCCTTCATGCATATTGCGAAGATGAGGTGACAGTCTTAGATGTAAACCGGTTGCTCTTGTGCAGTCAACAGTCTGTACATAGCAGCTGGCATGGTCTTCATATGAATCTAGAAGGTAATAAGATGTGTTAATCAATACTCCTATTAGGCATGCTATCAAACACGAGTGTCCATAGTCTAGGGAACACTAAGGAGGAAACCAGCGAGGTAACACAGGACAGAAGGAAAAGGAAAAACCTGAGAATTTTCATATCCACATTAAGGGCTGGGAAAAAAGGATTCTCTAAAATGTTGAGTATCTACCAACCATCTCAATTTTATCTGAAGCTATGGACACTTCAATAATAAGAAAATCCTTAGTGGTTCTTATTCTCACTTCTAGTATTTATGTTTGAACAATAACAACCCAAAAGAGGCAATGATGATGAAATATGCAATACTATCTAGGCATACTGCTTGCTCCTACCTCACCAACAGCATTTGAGAGGATGTGAACAATTTTCTCATGGGGTGTTGCTACAACACTCTGCCCATTGATTTCAATAATCCGATGGCCGACACGCACACCTCCTCGCTCTGCTATACCCCCTCTCATAAGGCTACAGATCTGGAAGGGAAAGGACAAAATTATCAGAGTTTTGATGTGGAACAGAGGCTTTTGACCACAAGCAATAATTCAGTATTTAATTATTTAAATTCAGTATTTATTTTTGCAACAAAGTCTAAAATGTAGTGGATCACTGATTCAAAGTAACATTTATTAGCAATTGAGTACTACACATTCTCTTCCAAAAGAAACCATCCACAAAAAGCTATCTGTATTATTCTTGTTACTTCATTATTTGAAAATTTAAGAGTGTATGAAGGCTCATAGTTTACAAAAAGTTGAAAGTGCATAAGCCTTGTGTTAAGAGACAGACTCTTTCTTTTGAGACCATATGCAGTGGTTTGGTCAGAGATACAAATGCTACAGACTTAAAGCAGCCTAAACCATTGGTTTTACTCCTCTGATTGATTCTAAAGCTAGGAAATAAAGTTTCCTTTCCTACTTTTGTCTGGGAAAGAAAGTCAGATGAATAACTTTGAACAGTTCAGCTTTTATAGCTTACACTCTGCTGTAGTGAAGGAAAAAATACAATTCATTACCTATGTAAACTTTACTATATGTAAAAGCATCACCAGACAGTCTGGAAGCTACTTACAATCCCATTCTGTACACTGAAGCCTAACTGGTATCTGAGGTCAGGTCTCCTGATCAAGACTGTTGTTACCGGAGGGCATCTAACTACATTCATTTTAACTTGGGCTTGGTTTTTCAAACCCTGAAAAAAATAACAATCACCATGAAAACTGCTGACAAAGATGGGGTGCAACAATTTAACATGAGCACTAGGAAAAACAATACCTAGAATGTTAACATGGGAATAGTCTTGAATAAGCAGTTCTTTGAATGTATCATTATGAAACAGGATTCCTGAATACCAGACACAGGCAACAGGATGCTCAGTGAATTGAATGATGTAGTATAAAACTCTTCTTGTAAGGAAGTTCATGTGGTTGTTTTAAATCTAGCTTCCTGTTGGGAATTTCTTCATTTGAGAACACAAATTATTGTTCTAAATGAAGCAAAGGAAATAAAAAGCAGGTCTATGCAGTTGACCAGAAAACCGCCAAACATTCTGGCTGTGAAATGAAATTTAAAATATACAGCTAAGATAGATAGCTACAAATAAGTGGTTTTCCTGGTGTAGTTATATTTAATTTTGTAATGCAAACGTCAAGTCTGTGTATTAAGCAATACTTACATTTACATTACCCCTCCCCTCTAAACTGGATTTATCACATTCACCGTTAAATCTTTGCTACCAGAAGAACTAAATGAAAAAGGAAAATCCAAACATAAAAGTAGAGATAATTGTAGAGTCTGACCAGTACATGTATTCAAGAGTTCAGAGCTGTTTCTCATAGATAAATCAAACTCCAGTGTTAGATTCCTTTTTTTTCTATACAACATATAGAACTGAAGACACATTACTCTTAAATGTTGCATTTACACACACTTAGCCTTCAATAAGCAGAACACATATGGGAAGGAGATGCTATGTAGAGAGTGCAGTATCTTCAACCTTCAATCATGTTACAATTTATCAATTCCAACACCTGCTTTTGAATTTCTTTCATATGCACAAAGTCAAATATGGGTCCCATTGAAAACAGTGGGTTGTCTACCATGGACTTTAACAAGATTAGGATTTCATTTAGAAAAATAACTCCTATTACAGTTAAAGTAATATACTGATGTCTCTACATGAAGTTTATTGTTGCTGATTTTGTTGAGTCTAACTCTAGACTTGGCACTGACTGGAGACTGACGTTCTGCTGGGATGAAAAGTCAGCGCTGTCTGGACATGACAGTTGCACAGTCCCCGAATCTGTTTCTGATAGTAGTTAGCACCACGTGCTTCTGAAAAAAAATAATTAGTGTAATACAATTAGGGAATAGTTATCACATATGGAAAGTTTCTTCCTAGATCTGTCAGTTTTTAAATGGTTTATGCCTTCAGGCATCCACGTGCTCTGGTGTCAGGTCCTCCATGGGCTGCAGGTGGATAGCTGTTCCACATTATAAACTCCATGGGCTGCAGGAGGACAGCCTGCCTCACCACGGTCTTCATCACAGGCTGCAGGGGAATCTCTGCACCCAGAGCACCTCTCACCCCCTCCTTCACTGACTTCAGTGTCTGCAGAGTTTTTTCTCTCACATGTTCTCACTCTTCTCTTCTGACTGCTGCAGTTGCTGCTGCAAAGAAACTTTTCCCCTTCTTAAATATGTTATCACAGAGGCACTACCACCATTGTTGAAGGTCTCAGCCTTGGCCAGTGATGGGTCCGTCTTAGAGTTGTCTGGCGTTGGCTCTATTGGACATAGGGAAATCTTCTAGCAGCTTCTCACTCAAGCCCCCCTGTAGCCCTCTGCCACTACCAAACCCCTGCCATGCAAAACCAATACAACCACAATGGTGTTAATTGCCCCAATGAAAGAATATATTTTGGGTATTGATGTGTTGGCAGGATGAAGAGTTGGGAATTAAAAGTGTTGCTTCTGCTTCAGGACATGGCAAGAGGAATTTGCTATTTGACCTATAACTATCTTGGGTGGATTACAGAAGTAGGCCTCTGAACACCTCATGAAGTTTAAATATTATATTGCTTGTTATATTACTTGTCAGTTCATGGTGCTTACATTTTCAGAAACCAGAATATCAGATTTTTATAGTGAATTTTTTAGTTCAAGCATTAAGAAAGGAATCCTTGGGCAACAAAGAGATAGTTATTTTGTGAATTTCTAATCATTTTTTTACTGCAGAACACCACTACTCAGCAGAGACATAGAAGGATTTCTATAGCCATATATAACATTACATTGCATGTTTACATGCTACAATATACAGCAGTTCTGTGGTGATTGCCTATTTCAATAGGTAACTCAGAAGACAATTTAGATGAATTTCCAATGCTGTCTAAAGTTGCATCTTTCCCCCTCCTGAAACTTTGATGTTTAAATACCCCTTCTCTTGTATGCTGCATCTACTCCAGAGGTTCTTCATTTCCAGTTGACTTGCCTGCTTTTTGCATTTACATACTCTCATGTCAATTAAAAGGAAGTTCTTCCAAATAAAACAATCCCACCATTTAGCCAAGTTCAAAGAAACATAATACTTTCCAATATACTCAAGTTGTTTCTACAGAAAATAAAAAGGCTTACTTTTTCTTTTAAATTCAAAGTTTAGAAAAATTGTAAAATATATTTTAAAAAACAAGCTTTTATTAAAAAAAAGACTCTGTTCTCTAGAAACTAGATCACAAGAATAATTTAAATGGCTGAAATTGCACCAGTGCAGATTTTAGGCCCCTGTGTCTCACACTGTCCTATGAAGTTTAGGTGCCTCTAGAGAGTAACAGACATCTTCCTTTTGGATCTAAATATTTCCTTGGGGCCTGAAGTCATGCATAGCTCCGTACTTGGGGCTCAGAAAATAGGTAAAACAGAATTTCCCCTCTACTTTAAGGTCATCAAAAGGAAACTGCTATCAAATGCACAAGATCAGAGCCAACAAGTAACAACATTCCATAATCTTTGCCCTCCCACTACTCCAATAAAGGTTTTAAAACATGTAATATCCAGGTATATTTTCTGTACCTTTATAATGCTCTGGCATGTTGAGAGTGGTAAGCCAACCAAACTGGTCCCATTAATTGACATGATCTGGTCCCCTATATTTAGTTTCCCAGACTTCTCTGCTGGTCCTCCATGCATCATGTTGGCTATGATAACTGTAGGCAAAATGGATCCCCAGCCAGATTCCACAATCACTACACCTAGAATTTCTCCCTTTTGCTTTTCAATGTAAACCTGAATCATAAGAAAGAGAGTTTCAAACAAAAGTTTTTTTTCTCATCTATGGAACTGATGATCCCACCCCCATATGTTTTCATATAAACAAACACAGGCTTTTCATTTGCAAAATGCATTTCTTATTCAAAGACAAAACACAATAGGGTATATAGTTTAACAGAGTTTAGATGCCTTTAACCATCAAATAAGATTAAAACTAGAGATTTTGTTTAATTCAAAATCCCCCCCAAACAGAACTCATCTGTTCATACAGCTGGAGGGAGCTGGTATAGAAGAAACCCTGGCACGATGGACTTTGGTGGACAGAACTAAGTCAGGGAGGGATTTAAAGCAATTGTGACTGTGTTTTCAGAAACAATTACCTGTGTGTTACAGTGTGACACTACTTCATCTTTATTAATAAAACCAGTATCAAATATATAGCCTTTTTAAATCCAGGGTCAACCATGTTTATCAACCTTAGTGCGTCCAAAAATTTCATGCTGTCTACTGTATATTCACTTCACTGATATGTAATGTCTTAAATGGGAAAATTGTTTGGTAAAAAGAACACACAGAGACAGTAAATCATTAAACTATCGATAAACTTAGGATTCACTGCTTGCTCTTAAAAAAGAATTGACCACAGGATAAACCTACTGGGAAGGACAGAAATTACCTCAGTGAGGTTATTTATTGGAAGCACTAATAGCTTTCTAATTGTTGACAGTACAGGCCTGAACTCAGGATATATGCGCTTAATGGTGCTATGGAAAAAAAAGCAGAGACATACATCTTTGCAGTTTTCAGATTTGGAAAAATGGATCAGGTCATCATTGTACATGTCCTGGGTGTTGAGCAAGTCATTATATTCCTTCTGGCTTAGATCTTCTGGATTGATTCCATTTGCCCTCAGAAATTCCTGGTAGGCCACGCTAAATGCTTGACCTATAGACTGTGCAATCAGCTGTGCCTGTAGTAATTCCCAAAGAAGAAAAGAACATCAAACATTCCAATGGTTTCATTCATTTACACGTTCTCTGTTATAAATATGCTGCAAAATGGTTGATGCCTACAAGATAAGGAAATGTAATAAATTTTTTTAAAAATTAACCTAAGGTAATAATTTTAAAAGCAAAACAGAACATCGACATAGTCATCCATGCAGTGAACCCATATGAGCAAGTAACTACACATAAGAAACACGAGTAAAGCCTTCATTTCACAGATAACTACTGCTAACATAAAGGTATACCCATTGCATTACTTGAAATTGAGGCTCCAGAGGGAGAACTTGAGCTCTCACCTGTGCTAGTTTTCACTTCTGGCACAAGCTGTCAATGAAAAATTAAAACACCTTCTAGAATACAATAGACACACAATAGAATTTTAAAACATAATGAGAAAGCCTTTAAAAGAAGGTAAAAGTATCTTAGGTTGTGTTAGGAGGAGTATTGACAGCAGGTTGAGGGAGGTGATCCTGGTGAGGCCACACCTGGAGTCCAGTGTCCAGTTTTGGGCTCCCCAGTATAAGAGAGACATGGACATAAGGGAGAGAATCCACAGAAGGGCCGCAAAGATGATTCAGGGACTGGAACATCTGACATGTGTGGAGAGGCTGAGACCTGGGACAGTTCATACTAGAGAAGAGAAGGTTTGTAAGAGATCTCATCAATATGTATAAAGAGCTGATGAGAGAGTCTAAAGAAGATGTAACCAGGCTCTTTGCAGTGGTGCCTGGTGACAGGACAAGAAGCAATGAAAACACAGAAAATTCCACCTAAACATAAGAACAAACTTTTCTGCTGTGAGGGTGTGGTTGAACACATAAACAGATTGCCCAGAGAGGTATCCTCACAGATATTCAAAACACAACTGGACACTTGTTCTAGTGGACCTTGCTTGAGCAGAGGGGATTCAACTAGACAATCTCTAGAGGTGCTGTCTCAGCTATGCTATGATGCTATGGTATTTCCTACATTTCCTTCGTGCCCATGCTTTTTTCCTTTAAAATTCTCACAACCTTGTTTGAAGTTACTGTCAGATAAAATATGGAAAGGGTAGAAAAAACTGGCCCATTGAGCAGATCCAGCCCTTAATGTGACTGGAAGCGGTCCATGATCACAGAATCATTCAGGTTGGAAGGGACCTCAGAGGGTCTCTAGTCCAACCTCCCGTTTAAAGAAATCAGCTATGAGGTCAGACCACATTGCTCAGGGGTTTTTGTCAGGTATTGAAAATCCTCAAGGGCAGACTATATAACCTCTCTGGGCAGCCTGTTCCAATGCTTGACAGTCCTCATGGTGGAAGTTTTTCCTTGTATCCAGTCTGAACCTTTCTTGTTTCAATGTATGCCCGATAGCTCTCATACTATGCACCGCCATGAGGACCATGTCTCCATCTTCACAGAATCCCACTGAACATGCCGAGTTGGAAGGGACCCACAAGGAGCCGGGAGAAGAGAAGACTAAGGGGAGACCTCATCACTCTCTACAACTACCTGAAAGGAGGTTGTAGCCAGGTGGGGGTTGGTCTTCTCCCAGGCAACCAGCAGTAAGACAAGAGGGCATGGCCTTAGGTTGTGCCAGGGGAGGTTTAGGTTAGATATTAGA
>VXAY01006185.1:0-18949 GCA_013399855.1 Oxyruncus cristatus
AAAGTCATGGCAGTCAGGTGAAGACCCAGGAAACTGGGAAAAAAGGAAACATTATATCCATATTTAAAAAGGGTAGACACTAGGACCCTGGGAATTACTGACCTGTCAGCCAGACCTCTGTGCCTGGGAAGATCATGGAACAATTCCTCACAGAAATTCTGCTAAGGCACTGTGTTGACTTTCTGCCAGCTGTCCAAACCCACAGGGAAAACCTCCCCCTACCTTCTTCTCCCAGGGCAAATGAAAAAAAAACTATAGAAGCTTAAGAGCCTGAAACTAACCAAATTATACAAAAATATATATTTTTACATATATTACAGTTATATACTGCTAGAATACTATGTACAATATTAGGGACCCCGAACACAACCTCCTCCTCCAAAGGGAAAAGGAAAAAGGAAAAAGGGGAAAACAGATATACACAATCAAAACCTGGGGGCAACCAATAAAGAACTAGTAAAAGAAAATCTTACTACCCTCTTTGAGATAGAAGATTTGTGCCAAATGACCTCCGGCACCCGCTGCCTCCCGAGGCCTACAAGGCCTCTCTAGGCCTCACTCCTCCACACGTAGGACCGACAGCAGAGAACCTGCGCGCTCAGACCACTGGAGAGAAGAGAGCGAGAGCCTCCTCTCCCTTCTTATTTATACCCTTGCTTACGTAAAAATTGTATGGAATACTGGGAACATGCCCTTGGTTCCTTGATCACAACCTGGTTACCAAGGAAGGCCTAGAATCAAAACCATCATAGGCACATGGAGAACAGGAAAATGATCTGAGACTGCCAGTATGGCTTCACCAAGGGCAAATCCTGCTGGACCAACCTAGTGGCCTTCTATGATGGAGGGACTACACCAATGGACATGGGAGGGGTTACAGATGTCATTTATCTGGGCTGGGACATGTGGTATCTGACCAGCAATGACCACTGAAGTCACCTCACCCCAAATACCTGAAACTTGCAATGTAAGTTAAGACACATGACAGGAACTTGAGATCAGAGAAAGGTGGTATTGAGCATTATCTCAATAATGAGATAATTACCTGTAGGCCTAGGCACAGGTAAACAAACCTGGTGGAGAAGAAGGTATCACTGGTAATAGCAAAATTTATGGGCCACCACTCAGCAACCGTGCTGAAATCAGTTTGGACTGGGTAAAAGGAATTTCAGGGGGAGATCATGACCGCTGGCTTACAACCCACCGACCCAAGAAACCCAACTCAACAGAAGAACAACTGAGCATGGGACTAATTAGCATTAGAAGCAAGAGAATCATTTAACCAATTGAATTAGAGAACTGTGTAGCCAATAAGCATTAATTCCTTTGTTTGCCGAAATGTATAAATTGTAAAAAATTTTGAATGACCTCAAGACCCCAGTGGTGACTGAGAAGCTCAGGGTGAAGAAGGACCAACAGGACACAACTGGATATATTGGTGGTGACTATCTTCAGCTTAATCTGTCTCTCTGTCTGTCTCTCTCTCCCTCTCCTCTCTTTTCTATTTCATTCTATCTCTCTAACTCATATTTTACTGTTAAATAAAATCTGTCTATTGACTTCAGCATACAGTCTTGTTTGCACTTTAATTAAAGTAGAGGCATCTCTCAGATCTTAACAAACACTTGAAAATGAAAAAAACCAGGCTCAGAGGTTAATTATTTTTATCAGATCAATACACAGTTAGAGATACTGATTTTGTACTCATCTTGTAAATGAATTGGGGTTAGGTGATTTACTTTGTTCAGCCTGTCTCAGCCTATCAGCCCATACAGTTCCTTTACTATATTTTATAATTTTCATAGGAATTTTTTTTGTCTGGAAATCTCTTTCAATTTCTTATTTATGGTAGATATGCTTTATCAGACACTGTGGTTCTGGAATATTTCCCGGGATGATGCTAGTAAATATATTTAACACCAAGGATTTAAGTTTAAAAGTTAAACACACATTTAATGGAACTTATATTTTGATGCCCCTAACTATATTATTTGTGTATTAATAAAAAATTTGAGGGTTTTTTCTAGTTATTACAATTTCTGCTTTCCACAGTAAATGAACAATCTGTGAAGCAATTCACATATAAATAGCACAGCTCCTACCATACATAAAGGTAGAAAGCCTTAAATGTTTACATGGCTGCAATGTGTTTCGTATTTCTGCATTCAATATCTCTTTTCTGTTACAGGAAGAAAATTAGCGTTTAGACTGTGATATTTGGCTTTCCTCCCAGCTGGCCTGCTTTATAGGTTTTGAACTTTACCTTTAAAAGTTTGTCCTTTACCACCTTCAGGTGAAATTTTGGCTGAAATAAGTATAGTAAATGATTATGCCTTCCACTGTATTGATAACCTTCACCAAGTATTTCAGGAAAGTTTGCAATATTTGACTAAATGAAAAAAGAAAGAAGCTTTGCCTAATATTATAGAAATAACCTTACTGTTAGCTCAACAGAAGGGAATTTATGATGACTTTGTATAGTGGTTTAAGTGCAGCTGTAAGTAAAGCCCCATGGAGCCGCTTGCTGAACCCCCTTCTCTCCCCCTCCATCCTAGTGGAATGGGGAAGAGATCAAAGTAAAACTTGTAGATTGTGACAAGAACAGCTTAATAATAAAAAAAAAAAGTAAAAATGCAGTAATAATGGTAAATTATCATAATTATTATAATAGTAAGGGAAGGAACAAGTGATGCACAACATAATTGCTCACCACCCACTGACTGATGCCAGACCCCCCTTCCCAAATCCAGGTCAGCCCCTGTTCCATATAAATCCCCCCAGTTTATATACTGTGCTTGACGTTCTAGGTTGTGAAATATCCCTTTGGTCAGTTTGGGTCACCTGCCCTGGCTATGCTCCCTCCCAGTTTCTTTTACCTACCTTCTCACTGGCAGAGACCAAAAAAAAAATACCCAAAAGATCAGTGTGTTGTCACCATTCTCATTCCAAATCCAAAACACAAAACTGTAACAGCTACTGAGAAAAAAATTGGCTTTATCCTAGCTGAAACCAGGGCACTTTGCCACTATGGACTCAATATTTTTTTAGTGGAATTACAACCACTGTTATAACCACTATTATAACCTAATGAAATCACCAGGAAGAAGTGTGTCTACAGTGATTATTTATTTGTAATTAGTGATGATGCACTTGCATAAGCTTAATTTTAAGCAGACAAAGAGCATCACATACCCAGGAAGCATTTGTCTTCGCTACCTAAAGATTTTCTTTATATTTGCAACCTACATGTTCAGAGGAATATTCATATATAACGAGAAGGCCAAACATGAATGAACTGCAAAGTACATGATGCAAAACCAAGCAACTCTTCTGATGTTTTATCTGACAAAGACAAGGTTTAAACTTAACTTCCATAATATTACTTTACATTTAGTTAACTTTGAGGGGAAAAAAATTTTGAATCACTAGCCCTAGGATAAAATTGCATTTTTTATTCTTTTATTTAGATTTTTACCAAGATACATTGGTACTCAGAGTTTGTTAAACAAACATGTGTGTTTGTCCTGGATGGTTTATAGAGCTTGAGAAAATCCCACAGTCTTTGTAATGGGCTCCTTGGGCATGTGTTTGACAGGTATAAGAAACTAGCAACCACTGAATATTCTCTACACTTGACATCATCTGTTAATGGCAATCCTCTGAAGCTTAGCTGCTGAAATGCCATCCTCTGCAGGAAACATGAAATTCAGTAATTCCTGATAGAATCTTAAATAAAGCCTTTAATAACGAAGCTTGACTTACTTTGGTTATTACTGAATATTACATCAGCTTTGATAAAACTTCCTTTTGTAATTTAGTCTTACTGCTATGGGCAGCTGTTTTCCAAAAAGTGGTCTAGTAATTATGGAGGATTTTCACTGGACAGCCTGAAGTCCAAAAGGGCAAAGTCTGTATAATATGTCAGTACCAGTCAAGGGTGACTCCATTGGCACTGCCATAACTGAACTGGTTTTAACCATTACATTTTATACAGTCAGAGTCTTTCCCTCACACCTGAACATGCTATTGACTTGTTATGAACATGTTATTCTGAAGGTCCTCACATAAGGCTCTTCCTCAAAGTACATCTTACTCTTCACACTTCCAGCACTATCAGTGAAAAAAACACAGGATACTGCACTCCCTGCTGTATGTATTTTTCTTTGGGATGCAGTGACTGGAGATGAAGACAGAATTTTTCTGAAGAACTGATGGGCAAAAAGCCAAGATAAAGAACTGAAACAAATAGTAAACTGCTTCTCTTCTAAAGGTGATGCTTAGTTGCTTCAAGGCAATGGGAAATTCAAAGTGACACTTTGCCTTTAAGGGGGTAGGACTCCAGTTTTAAAATTAATTTAATTGGTCTTTCCCATTGTCTTTGGAAAACAAAACAGAGGGAGAGTATAGGCTCAGTTTATACCCATTTGTGTAAAGTTAGTGAATTTATTTGGTTCTAAATCTCCTACCAGTAATATTTTTAAGATTTTTTAAGCAGAAGGACACGGACACGATGGGAGCCTATCCTGCATGTTTGTAGAGGAACCAAAGCCTTATATGGTCCACTGTATGGAGAACGCCACATATACCCCATCCCTGAAAGTGTTCAAGGCCGGGTTGGATGGGGCTCTGAGCAACCTTGTCTAGTGGAAGGTGTCCCTGCTCATGACAGAGGGGTTGGAACTAAATGGTCTTTAAGGTCCCTTCTAACCCAAAACATTCTATGATTCTACAACCTGTGGCCTGGAGTGGCAGACCTTCTAGATTGGACCTACAGAGACTTTCTATGACAGCTTGTCCTTTTTGGTGGGACAGAGAAATTCTAATGCAAGAATAATTTTTGTTAATTTAATAAATGTCTTTAAAACAATCTACAAACACAGATAAACTTCATGCTTTTAGTGGGTACACATATTCCGATTTTTGCGTTCTCCATTGATGTAATAAATTTGCTGTTCTTCAACACACCTCACATCTCACCCAAGTTAGTATTAATAGTCTCAAATTATTAGAGTGATTATAAGAGTTTGTACTCTTATGCAGAACAATAACCCGGGGGTTTCAGCTGAATATTTGATTTGGCTTTTTTTTGCTTAGTGGGAACAGAAGAATGTCCAAGTATAGGAGTAACATGCAAATTACTTGTTCTAAAAAGATTATAGTGATAATTCCCACAGGTTTAGTTTGGAATCCCTTCTTAAAAAAATTATTTTTTTTGTAACATTGATGAACAATAATGTAGAAAGTAACCGCACACTGGCAAAAGGGATGTCAATGAATTAGGGGGTTTTGTTGTTGTGATTATTTGTAGCTTGTAGGGGTTTGTTTTGTTTTGTTTTGGGTTTTTTTTTGGGGGGTGGTGGTGTTTTGTTTGTTTGTTTTTGTTTGTTTGTTATAATTTCCAACTTGTAGGACTATGTTAACCCTTGGAGACTGTAAAGAGAAAATGATAGTGAAGTCAAAATTTTTCAGTAACTTGGGATTTTATACAAGCCTGTAATATTTTTGAGGAATGGATGCACACTGCTAGGGATATGACTTATGCTATTGCTAAACTGACAAGGGACTTGCTTCTCTGTCTTTGTCTCATCTTGGGTTCCATTCTGCTTTCCCCATACCTGTGGGGTCTGTTAGTCTGCAAGTGTCATTTAAGCTTGTGAGGTCAATATTTTTAGAGTGGATCAATAAACTGAATCAGTTTAGCTACAGTTTTTACAAGCATCAGAGAATACAAGATGGAGGAAAGGAGAAGGCAGCAAGATGTCTCTTCCCAGCCACAGCAAGCAAATAGGTCAGCACCCGGTTATTTCATTATGCCATCCCTGAGATAATCCACCCATGAGCCAAGGCTGTGCTTTACATTTGATGGAACACATACTGTATTGTGATCCGTGGGTCAGAACCTGGCATGTAAACAATGCTGTCAACTTTAAACTGGCAATGGTCAGTCTCCAGCAATTTTGACACAGGTTTTCCAAATATGATGTTCTCCCAGAACATTGCAGGGTACTGTCCCAATTGGAAAGAATTGCTGACAGAAGGAAGGACCTAACTAACCATGACATCTAACGAATATAGCAAATGAGAATGTGTTCAAGAAGGCTCAGAATCCCTATCAAGATTTGAATTGACATCATCTCAGTTGCTGGCTTCATGATACTAAGTTACAAGATGTTACAGGGTTAATTACTTCATACAGAATGGTGTTCTGGGTGGAGAACTGCTTACATTATATTTGCATTTATTTTCCTATAAAAGCAATGTATAGGATTGTTTTCTCTCACCAAATATATTCTACAGATTCTATGGATTTTTTAGTTTCAGAAGGAACAATTTTGAGAGCTTAGAAAACAACAGTTTAGTGCAAAGTCAACTTATCTGTCATAAATATTCTGTATTTGTAATTATACAAAAGTTAAGAAGAGATGGGGTCTGTTCAGACAAAACTATCTAATACAAAACTATCTAATTTTTTACTTAGTTTTAGTAGGACCATGTAAAAATAAATCAGGACAGGTTCTGCATTCAAAAGTAGAAGACAAAAACAGAATCTGGTCATGCAGGTATGATTTGTCTGACTACCAATCATACAAGCTCATTAACTATGCATACTTCATTGTAATGTCATTATTGTTATTTGCTATGCCGACACCTGGATAAAGAGGTGCATAACCTCTGTGCTCTGGTAGATAAAGAACAAAACTAGAATGGGTTCTTCTGGGTTCTCTTAATATCTGTTGCCTTTGAACACTCAGGTTTGATGCATAACAGCATCCATGGATGTACATATTTGAATAGCTTCTTGTCAGACTACCCAGAGACAACAACTGTGTGATCTATAGGATAAAAAACACTCAACAAACATGTTTTACAAGAGCATGCATTTTGTGGTGATATCTTTTTTGACAACATGGAGGCCTTCCTGTCATTTCTGAGTACTACAATTATTCATTTCATTCTAGGCCATATTCTTCATGATTTATGATCTCAAGTGGATAACTTCATATGCAGCATCACATTAGTATTAGTTTAAAATTTTCAAATTAAATCTTGTAATAATTCCTTGAAACATCATAGAGCTGTCAAAATGCCTCTGAAGGAACAATACATCATTAGATAAAAATCACTTGAATATTTTTAATTGTGATGGATACATACATTTTGTGGTATTTTTAACTACAGACTCCATTAAGATAGATAAGACTGATATAATATTAACTGCAATAGAAAATCTAAAAGCCACATTCATTTAATAACAATTTATAAACATCTGTCACTTGATATTTGGAAAAAAGGCATATTTATGGGTGGTATTTAATAACCCTGGTGTTTTGTTGATTACCGAGTGGAAAGGAGAAAGCATCACAGAAATTGAAAACAATTTCAGTATTTCTGACTGGCATTTTCCATGGTGACTTCTGTGACACAAAAGGTTCCACAAGATTTTGACAGCTGCTGGGTTAAAGAAAAGACAAACAAGCACCAAACAGCTACAAAATCCCACCCCAGCAATATGGGACTAAGTAACAGCAACAACCAGATTCCTGAAGAAAACACTGAATTGAAACTGGCATACAAAATATCATAGAGTAAGTAAAAAACTCTTGTTGGAGGATGGAAAAAGACTTTCCACTTCAGTTTGATGATTTTGTGGGGATAACCATACAATTTACTCCTTAAAGAAATGCATAGGCGTCTGTCATTATACATCACAATTTTTCCTTGTTTCATCTATTGAACAGAGCCATGTCTAGTTGAACCTTTTCAAACCAGTTTTCAGAATGTCTCCAAAAACCTATTTTGTTCTTGTATCAACACAACATAGAACAAACACATACAATAAAAGTCAGCAGAGAAAGAGTTGCACAAAAGAACACCCTTGTTTTTAAGGAGTTGATGTATGTTGCTGGTAGAAAATATTGTACTAGTTTGAAGAAACAAAAAATCAAAAGAAAAGCAAAATAGATTTGACTGAGAGCCTTCAGAAAGCAGTTACTATGACAAATAACAAGGTGACTTACATGTCCACTCCTAGAGAATGTTAGCAGCAATAGTTTACCTTTTCTATGACTCCGTTCTTTAGAGGTTTTGACCTCCTGACTATTTAGAGCAAACCTTCCCAAGCAGTGTACTGCAGCCAGTACTGACAGTCATTGTGAGGTCTTTGATTGAACATAATTTGTCAATTTATCTTATCTTGACTATTTCTGAAATATTAAGAGAACCATCTTGACCTCTGACTACTGAAATGTTAAAGGTCGAAAAATTCAGAGGATTTGTCACTGTAAGCTTAAGTAATGGAGGCTTACTACCATGAATTTACCTTTTCTTTTAGACTCTTTTTCTGTTTCAGTGACAGACACATTGTCTTTATTCTTGTTAGGTTAATGAGGGGCTGAGACAGCCAATCAAAAGCTGGGCATTTTCTAACATTTACCCTTTCACTAGTCAGTACATTTATTGCTCTTGTTATTATTCATTTTATTAATACCCATTTATAAAAATTGAAAGACCAATCACAAATATTCATCTTAACTGAAACACAGTGATCCAATTGAAACAGTAGAAAATTAATATATGCAGAGAAAGTGAATATTGTTTGTGCTGGGTTGGAAAGTTGAACTTGTTTGCCTTGTGATTGTGGGATCTGTAAGAAAGAAAAATGAACCAATCTGTGGATCAGGGAAGAAAGCAACACAAGTAGAGGCAGGTCAATGGAAAGGGAAATATGGTAGAGGAATGTCTTTCCTACAGTTGAAATCTTGAGGACTACTTTCGCAAATGAATCTTATGTTTGAATAGCTGAGAGGGACAAAAGGAAGCAAACCAAAGAAAAGAGAGTGAAATTTTCAGTAGTGAAATTTTCAATAATGAAATTTTCAATATTGAAATTTTCAGCCTAAACAACTTGGTAGTGTAAGCTGCAATAAATTAAATCTTCTAATGAGAGGATAAGGATTCCTTGTAAGTACAAAGATATGTGGGAATGTGTTCCAGGCTGAATTTTCGGTTTCCACAACGAAAAAAAAGTGATACCTAAGCTTTATTAATTTTAGGTGTGGATATGTCACTATATTTTCCATAAGTTCCTCTTTTCCTTTGATGTCAGTCTGCCTTCATTTCTGTCTGAATTGATGAGAAATAATCACTGCACTGATGTTGGTGGATGGCCAAAAATAAAGATTTCTGAGCTCTTAAGAAAGAGGTCCAGACTCTTAGTCAAGTATCATGTCCTTTACTTTTCCAGGTAAAAGAAACCTGCTGTCTTCAGGCTGTTCTGCTTCTCTGGAGATCAGCTATCTCATGAATCTTATCTAACAATGTTATTGATCTTGAGCTTAGAAAATGAATTTTTCTCAACAGGAAAAGAACATTTGCTCAATTTTCTTAACAGACACTGCTCATGCGGGCTCAAATTGTTTTCTGTGATCAAGGGTGTTTACACCATATTACTTGGCAACAGGACTGTTTCCAAACGCCTCTGTGCAAACCATATTTATCATCTCATGTTGCAACATTCCAGTATATTTTTAAAAAAAGTTGGATCAATAAATGAAATTAATAGGACAGAGGGAGGGAGCTCTTTACAGAACACAAAAGTGGGGTATGTTCTTCCAGCTTCTGAAGGGAAGTTTTCCTTTAATTCCCAGAGTAAATTTAATAAAAGAGATTAACTGGGAGTTCTTGAAATACGATATGTGAAAATATTTAGCTCTGAAATTTAAATTAGTTCAATTCTAAGAACTCTTAGAAGTAGAGTGCAAAAAAAAAAAGTGTAAAAATTATTTCTGTAGGAGGGAGAATCTTTTTCTTCTTACAAGTAGAAGAAATACACAGGTTGTAGTATTTTTTTCAGTTGTTCTGTGGAACCATTTCTTCAGATTTCTACATAACCTTTCATTGTCACTTGGTGTTTCTTTCATGGTCTATTCTTCAGTTTCAGTGGAGATGCCTTGAAATTTTTCTGATCCAAAAATAACCCTGAAATTGGGGTTTGAAGGTTGGAAAGCACCGTAAATACTTGCATGCATTCTAAAACACTCTAAGAAGACAGAAAGATGATCTACAGTGAAGAACAGCAGCAACTATCAGGTGAGTTACTGTCAGTTGATAACTCAAAGTCTTTCAGAGACATGGAAGAAGTTTGACCTCCACCAACTGATGCGATATATAGATAAGGTCTTCCTCCCTTTCAAAATAAGCTTATTAATGAGAGAAACTCTCTATAGTAGTTTATTTCTATGGATAAAGAAAACTACATATGAATTTTGTCTTAGTCATCTGTGGTAATTGTATTTTTAATAAAAAATGTTCAAGCCCTAATCCTCCTTTCTAGGCAAAATTACACAGGTAATCCTCTTTTATATTTCCCTTTGCCAATTTTTATTCCACACAAAAGTGTCCCTGAGCCAATTTGAATAAATTTTAAGTATGTTTCATAAGATGTGATCTCAAATGTTTCTCTGTCTATATCAAAGGATGCAATCAGAGTCAGCAAGATGAAACCTTTTCAACATTTGCTCTACCTGCTGATTGGAATCTTTTTGTCTTCTTTCCTTCTAGTGAAAATCTGAGTGAAAGGAAGAAGAATAATTCTTCATTCATATTCCAAAAGAAAGATAGAGAGTTGTTTTTTTTCTTGTCCTCATCTGAGCTAAAACTGTCACAAAAACTCAGTAAGAAAAGTGGTGTTTACTTCATTCTAACTTATATTTCTTCATCTAAGCTCAGCTTCAGCAGCTTAGAAAAGCTGGAAATTCCATGTCAATGGGCTATAATGTCAAGTTATGCCTGTTGACTCAGGACTGTGAAAATAAAAGGATGGCTACACTACAACTTGGAAAAATGAGACACTGTAATAAGGGACAGTACAGACCAGAAAAAAGTTGCCAAAAAATTACTGGTGCCTTCAAATATAAACAAAAACAGAAGCAAAGGTACTCTTTTTTTTAAACAATGATAATGGAAAATTGTTTTCCTTTTATGTAAGTGAGAATCTCTCTGGAAAATAGCCAATGGATATTTGGATATCCATAAATGGATATTCAGCTTGGAGTCAAGTCAATTTTTTGATTGAAATCTTAATGCCTAAAGAATTTGGCTACAATCTAGAGATACTTATGTTCCTTGGAATTAATAATATTTTTTAATTAACTAAGGTTATTGATTACTGCATTTCCCTATCTGGATTATTCAACTGCTAAACCAAACTGATGATTTTTAAGAGTTGAGGTAGGATGTCTGCTGTTAAGCACCTTCATTGTGTTTAGAATTTCAGCTACTGCTAAACAGAGATGAAGCAAATGTCTAGAAAAAGCCCCCAGGTGTATTTGTAGAATGAAGAGGTTTTTTTCTTTACTGTTCTTAATCTGAGCGCTTTTTACTTCTTTCAGAGAAAATGTAGAGTAATATCTGAGTGGAAGTGTCAAGCCTTTACTTCGTAAGCCAAGTTTTATCTTTAGACCAAGTACTATGAGTTGATGCCACCAGAGACAATTTAGCTGTGCAAAAAAAACTTGCAGAAATTAAACTCTAATATTTATATTTTTCTAGAGAGCATCCAGACTCTAATTGCTAGCTTCTGAAACTGTCTGTATTCAGGTATTGTGTACTATTTACTATATCCTTTTTTCTTATTTAATGAAATTTACAGTGACTGCAGCCTTTGTCCAGAAGAACTGGGCTCAAAACTTTGTGTCTGGGAAAAGCAGACATAAAATGCCAGAATATTCCAGTTACAAGTACTTTACAGCATTCTGAAATGACAATCAGCTACCTTAACTTTTAAGCAAATCATGTTATTAAAAAAGGTATTTTTCAATACTACAGTAAATATTTTAAAATATTTTTTGAATATTTAGCCCAAAATGGTGTTCTTCTTCTGAAGAATTTTTTTTTACCATTTAACATTTCAAGATAAAAAGTTAACATCTTGATATTTCACTTAATAGTTTGTTCTATTTTCTGAATTTTAGTCCAGCAAACCTCTTTTTTAGGCAAAGAAATCCAAGTGATGATAGTGGCTTTTGGTTACCAGGCAGCGTAGTTCATCTGCTGTTAAAGAGGACTCACTACAACTTAAGCTTCTACTGCTAGAGATTTGTACACGGAGAGAATGGAAGAGACCTCCTGTCCTTTCATGTGCACATAAAAAGAAATACAACTACCAATAAAACTTGATCTACTTTACTGGACTTTACTTTTTTGTACAATATTATGTGAAAGTCCATGTTCACAGATTTCACAGACTATTAGGACAGTCAATTCATAAACAAGAAAAGCAGGAAAAAACCCCTCTACTCATTGTACTAATTAACCACAGTAGTTAATTCAACAAGATGAATATTTATGTCTTTTGTCTTTATAGAAATAGGTAAACAATTAGAAATAATCAGGTTGTTAGACATATTGTATCTAGTTTTCTTTGATATACTTGAGTTTTTAGAATATAGGCTGTAGAAATCTATATGTTTAAACCATCTACTATTCCCATTTTCTTGTATGTTAGAAAATTCTCCCTGGTGAGCCTGTTGGTTACCTACTTACTGATGTTAAACTTCAGGAGTATGTTGTAGCATACATCGATTCCAGCTACTGGATCAAATTACTTTTGCCAGGAGCACAGGGGATGAAGGGCTTCTGTCATCAATATGCAGGTTATATTTATGGGAACAAAACACCGTGTATGTGAAAGGGCAAATGTAAATGATGAGTCAGGTCTGAATTATATCAGACATGCTTTGGCTTTGTTGCCCTGCCTTGACAGTTCACTTGCTAGAGGCATAATGTAACCAAATTAGAGCCCTCTGTCAAGTCTCCATAGGGGTCCTACTTGTCTTTCACAATGTGGAACATCAAGATGAAAGGGAATTTAAGCACAAATCAGTTTTATGACTGCAGGTATTTCCTGTGATGTGAGTTTCAGAGAAATAAGCTCAGGGAATTCAAGTACACTGAATTTTCTAAGCTATGTGTTAGCTGAGATGGTAACACACAGATAAAGGAGGAGGTTTTGAAGGTGGACTTTTATCTTTCATTTGCATTTCCTCAGAGACACATTCTTCCTTGGGATGTAGGTTTGCTTTACACTCGTAGTCACATGGTGTACTATAAAATGTCCACAATGAATCACTGGTTACTCTTTTTCTGAAACAACTGCGTTATTTGGCAAGTTCAGTGAGATATTCTTTACATGACATGATAATGCAGATGTATCTGCCTGCAGCATCTCCCACAGAAATAATCATGAAATGTCATTTCAGGGTCATCATGAATTCAAACAGAGAAGTGCATCCAAACTAAACTATTCCAACTCACTACTTGGAATCACATTCAGTTCATTTTGTGATGTATATAAAAATAAACTAGAAATGTGTTTACAATATCTTGTTTCTTTTTTTTTTTTCCTTGTCCCTGTAATAGGAATAATTTTGGGATTTCATGCATATATTCCTAGTCTAACTTATTTATTCTGCTAAATATTTTGAAACATAAATATTTCAAAACATAAATATTTCAAGTTAAAA
This sequence comes from Oxyruncus cristatus, assembly GCA_013399855.1. NCBI lineage: Eukaryota > Metazoa > Chordata > Aves > Passeriformes > Cotingidae > Oxyruncus > Oxyruncus cristatus. The sequence goes on from VXAY01006185.1 coordinate 13,524, forward strand.
AGAATTAAAAACTACTGAGTTTTATATAATTAAACTAAAGACAAAGCGACACAGCAGTTTTTACCAGATAATCTGATAGATCAACGTTGACCTTTAAAAAAAACCTCGGAAAAACATTCTGCAAACAGCCCTGATGTTTTTGTTAGTAACTCTGAAGTCAGAGCCTTAGTGATGATTCAGAAAAGTGTTCAAATATAACCTTGATATTTCCTTCCTGTTAATTAAAAAAAGAACAACAACCCCCCCAAATAAAACCCAAAACAAAGAAGCAAACAACAACAACAACAACAAACACCAAAAAAACCCCCAAAAACCAGAAACACAAAGAAACCCCCCAGCAATACATCTCTTTCTCAAAGCTGGAAATAGAGCATTACTTCTACTTTTCTTTATGTCTTTCAAAGGCCTACTTTTACATATAAACTTGGGAGAGCCTAAGTGACATATTCAATAACTCATTAGTAAAGTCAGATAAGCAAAATCTGCAGCATATTTTTTCAAACTAGTAGTTCTTTGGGTGTAGAGTAGAGGTGTCATAGGGAATTTACGTTCAGAATACAAAATTACTTAGTGCTTCTCATTTGCCAAGTTGTAGAATGCGTATCCCTTTTAGCCAGTCTGATACTGCTTTGTGTCTGTGTTGTAACTACAGCCAACTGCATTCTCTGTTGTGACTTTACTGTGTGTTTGGATGGGGCAGTGTTGGGTAGGTGACTCTCTTTAAAGGGGGCTTTAGCTTCAAGACTTTTTAAGTTAAAATTTAATTAAGTGCAAGTTTTGATTTCAATTAAGCAAATTACTGTAATACTAATAGTTAAGAGGTGAGCATTATAAAGCAGTGAAAATGTGCCTTCAAATTAATGCAAAACATAATGATACCTGCATGTTGAAACTGAGGACTTTGATTCTGGGAGTGAAGTATAATCCACCAGTTCTCAGAGTTTGGGGAAGGGCTTATTGCGGGGGCTGGGTACCTCCAGAAGTTAGATGTTCGTCCTTATGCTGGAGAGGGAAATGCTCCCCCTGGTTCTCTCACCACGTGGACTCCAGAGCCCCAAGGCAGGACACAGAGAACACACCGGGAGATGAGCAGGAAAGAGGCTTTATTGTTCTAGGGTCCAGGTACTTATAGGTTTGGGGAAATTAGCATACATCCAATCAAGGAGCTAAGGATACCTTAGCCACCGTCCATAGGGGCAAGGTTTCACAGCCAATGGGGAAAGGTACAAGGCTCAAAATATACATATTAGTTGTCCAAAAGTATCCTGGGAAGAAGGATTTTACTTTAGGTAAAAATGGATTCCTTGTAGCACTTATTTATACGGCATTACAATCAGTTCTTAAAACAGGTTTTCTAATTCCTTTATTAGCTTCAGAAGTCCATCTTTGGCAGAACTTCTTCCACTGTACATGTTGTTGGTCGATTGCTACAGCTTATGGCATGGAATATAATTAAATTTTTTTTGTTAAAATATGGATTCTAGTAACAGATAACATTCTAAATCACCTCATAACAGTTACCAGGTATGACTGCTGTAGTCTTATCCGTGTAATTGCACCTGATACAACCGCAAGGCAAAGAAACACTATTATCTCCATTTCTCACATAGGGAAGTTTAGGGGATGACAGGTTAGCAGTTCTCCAAGTCATATGGCATAACCCATAGCAGGAAAAAAGATAAATTCTCTTCACTTGACTTGCTGATTCTAACTCTTAAAACTCTTTTTCTGGTCAGCCACATATTTGTCCGTTTCACTAAGAAGAGCCCATCTTATACAGTCCTGTGAAAAACTGGAATGTCCATTGGAGTGAGGTCTAAATCCTTCTGTAAGGTCTCTGTCACTCTCAGCAGTTCAGACCTGTTTGACTGCTTGCCCAGTTGAACCTGAAAAGGCCTCATTTTTGAAAAAAGGCTTTCTGTGATTTATGTCTTTCATATAAGCAGTCTCCCATGCTTCAAAGTTCTTGCTATGAATTTGGTTCCTGGATTTCAGACTACAAAACTCTTTCCACCAGTGGGAACAGAGTGGAAGTAGTTTACCATTCCTAAAGTAAAGTTACAGTGTCTGAAGAAAGGTTTGGTTTTTTGTTTTTTTTTTTTTTTTTTCCCAGAGGTGTTCTTAATTAAGTTTGCAGTAGATATTTTGTTCTGAGGGTATGAACTGTGAAATCTCTGAAGATTTTTATTTTTGTGCATAGGAAGGAACTTGTGGCTGAGCATCAGAGCATGTTTAAATGAAGGAAAATACTGCTAGGTGAGGCACTATGGTAGCCAAGTTGGATTCTGTCTGAAGAGTAGTTTCCTGACCCATTGTAATTTATGTCTTACAGTTATTGCAGTCTGAAACTGTTGACAATTGCTGTTGGGATTTTTTTCCCCCCTCAAGTAATTTAGTTCAAATAAAAACTAATGCAGAGAACTGACAGGGCAAGGTAAATGAAGGACAGGCTCAAAAATCACGATGAGACTTCCTGTTCGCTATTTGTTCTCACTTTTGTCACTGTCTTGCTGTGTAATTTGGGACAAAAATAGTTTCCCTACTAAGTGCCTTGGCTTTTCCACCTCTAATACAGGATTAATAGCTTAATCACTGGCCAACTGCTGGGTTGTAGACAGCTGTTCATTCCTTTGCTTGAGAGCACATTTGAAGAATCAGCAAATGTGTTGTTATGGGCAGCTTACTGCATATGCCCTTTTAGTGTATTTAAATCCCAGTTAGATATAAGTAAATATTCTTGTCCATAGATGTGAAGCTGTTTAATATTTGTGTTGGCTTTATGCCAACTGTCCGAATCCACAGGGAAAGCCTCCCCCTCCCTTCTTCCCTCGGGGCAAAGGAAAAAAAACTACAGAAACCGAAGAACCCGAAAGCAACCAAATTATATTAAAATATATATATTTGTATGTATTTACAGTTATATACAGCTAGAATACTATATACAATATTCGGGATCCCGAGCACAACCCCCTCCCCCGGAGGGAAAGGGAAAAGGAAAAGGGAAAAAGGGAAAAGGGGAAAAAACAGATATACACAATCAAAAATCAAGAACCAGCAGAACAAAGACTGGCAAAAATCAACCTCACCACGTCCCTTAGAACAACGGGATGGCCTGGCACAGCTGGCACTCCCCACTCTCCTGCGTGGCGGATCAGTAGTCACTGCAGGCCTCAACTCCAGATAAGCAAGACCAACGCAGAGAACCACTGCTCCTGAACCTCACCGGAAGAGAAGAGAGAGAGCGAGCTTCCACTCCCTTCTTATTTATACCTTTGCTTACGTAAAAATCGTATGGAATACTGGGAACATGGCCTTGGTTCCTTGGTTACAACCTGGTTACCAAGGAAGGCCCAGAATCAAAACCACTACAATATTGTAGCTTTGTAAAGGGAAATTCATCGGATGCCCAATATTAGGAGATGAAAATAACACTGATTTTATGTACTTTGTCAGCTTACTCAAGAAAAGAACTGATATTGTGACTGTACTCACTATAATTTTACAGACCACTGATAATTTTGGCGTTGCAGAAGTAGATGTTTATACAGAAATTAGTTGAAGCTATGTGAGGGTTTGAAAGACGTAAGAGAAAAGCTTGATTTTGTACCTGATTTAGATAATAATGTTTCTCTCTAAGTCTATTCTTTTGAATAATTTTTCATTAACAGTCTATTATAATTTTTAGTTTTTATAACAAATGTCTACTTTATTAATTTAAGATGTTTTATTAAATAATTATTTTAATCAAGTGGAGTTCTTTATATATGTGATTGTTTTATTTTTATTTCTAGAACAGATTAACAAAATTTTGACATTCACTTAACATTGAATTTTCAAAGAAAACTCACAGAATTTTAGAGAAATTCTGCCCTTTCATAGCTTAGAAAGAAGTTTCCGTTATGAAGTTGAAACAGATTTCTTATAGAAGTGAATGCTGAGTGATGATAGTCCTCAAGATACAAGTGTCCTGTTTTTCCCTTTCCTTCTTGCAGAAAATTTAAGTTAATATCTAATACCAAATTTTAGGATACAATTCAGTAGCATTTTAGAATCCGAGTCCTCAAACTTTTATTTCTGATCACTATTCTCACTGCAATGATGTAAGATTTTAAGGTCCTTAATTCTTACCAGAAGGATTTTTTTCTGTTTTGTTTTCTTATGTGTTTCTAAATTATGGATAATTTAAAAATGCATCTGTGCTCTACAGGATCAGTTTGCCTCCAGCTGGCACTCCCATTTTTGTTTTGTTTTTATGATGCTGCTTAAGATAAGATAAAAGTAATTGCCTTTATCAACTTCTGTACAATGTAGTTTCCTATACAGATATTTTTTAATGATGTTTAAAATTTTGAGTGAATACTTTTTGTGCAAACAATTCAAAATAGTTGGAAAATAGAAATTAACTGGAGTTAATATTTCTGAACATAATGAAATAACAGTGTAAAAACTCATTTGAACTTACGTGAATATGAGGGATATAACCATGGTAATTATAGATACACATATTTTTTAGTGACATTCAGTAGTGTGTCACTATATAGAGAAATTTAGTCTGATCCGTGTACCTTGGGAAAAGATACTGAAAAGAAAACAATATGCCAGTAGGAATGTATGAGCAATTTCAAATTCTTAGGTTATCTTGCAGCCTTACTAATCCCAGTTTCGTTAGCAGAGTGGGTTTTTGTGTTACTCAAACATAATTGTTAAGGCAAGCTGTTCTACTTGTGACAGTGCTATTCGAAACAAAATATAACAGAAGAGTAAAAAACCTTGTTGTAAAAATACCACAGATGTTTTAAACATTGTTCTGTCTTGTACATTTTAAGCAACACGTTCTTAAATTATCATAGATGGCAACTTTGTCTTTTAGGGAGAAGTTACACTCAAAGTTTCATTAAAAAAAAGTGTCCAAGATTATATGGAATCATAGAATCATTTAGGTCAGAAAGACCTTTAGTATCAGTGAGTCCAATAATAAACATGACACTGTCGAGTTTACCACTAAACCATGTTCTCTAAGTGCCACATCCTTAAAATACTTGTGTATGTGGTGTCAAGGACATGGTTTAGTGGTGGACTTATCAGTACTGGGTTAACAGTTGCACTTGATGGTCTTAAAGGTCTTTTCCAAACTAAAAAATTCTGTTGTTCTATGATCTACACATCTTTTGAACACTTCCAGGTATAGTGATTCTTCTCCCACTTCCTTTGGCAGATTGTTCCAATGCTTGACAACTCNTTTGGCAGATTGTTCCAATGCTTGACAACTCTTGACAACCCTTTTGGTGAAGAAATTTTTCCTGATATCCAAACTAAATCTCCCCTGACACAACTTCAGTCCATTTTTTCATGTTCTATTGTTTGTTACTTTTGAGAAGAAGTTGACCCCCCTTCACTACAACTTCCTTTCAGATTGTTGTAGAGAG
>VXAY01006186.1:10646-22886 GCA_013399855.1 Oxyruncus cristatus
CTGCCCCGCCGCCGTGCTCGGGCTCCCCTGCGGAGAGGTGGCGGGGAGAGGGATGGGATGGGATGGGATGGGATGGGATGGGATGGGATGGGATGGGATGGGATGGGATGGGATGGGTGGTCGCCGCGGGACGCTGGGCCGAGGGATGCGCGGACGTGACTCTGTGCCCGGGGATCTGTCTCTGGCGGGCACGGTGGTGCCTGGGTGTGCCCTGGGCTGCCGCGGTCTCTGCTATGCGGGGAAGCAGCACTGGCTGTAGCAGCTTCGCGTTTGTGCTCTGCCAAGGCAGAGCCGACCCTTGGCGCTCCGCGCTTGTAAACCCGTAACTCGTCTCTGCCCGTGAGGAGCTACAGCCCGAGCACCAGCCGTCCAGGAAAACATCAGGCTTTCCAGTTGGCTCCGGACACGCGATTTTATAAGTCATCTTTGCGGGGATATGCGTGGTTTTAAGTGGGTAGATACCTATGGATGAAAAGCTAAACTATGGGTTTGGATTAGTCTTGGGTGTCTTGTGAAATGCAACTAGTTTTCATCGTGGCCACTGGTAGTTTGTAACATTAAAGTGTTCTTGTAATCACCGTGCTGTTTACAAAGTTGCTACGTATTTACAGGTTTTTTTAATGTGCCTCTCTACCAACTAATAAGGGAAACATAAACATTGTTATTTGTTAACACTCAAATGACAGAAACATGTTTGCTTTTTCAGTGTAAGCAACAGTTAAAGTTTAGGGAAACTAATTTCACAATTATAATACACTATTCTTGAATATAGGACATAGTTCATGTTTTGTTTGCAGCTTTGTCTTTAGTTTTGACTCCTTAAGTTTTGCTCTTAACATACAATTAAAATTTTATGAAACAAGATATTAAATTTGCTCTCTTGGTATACAGATCTTTTTAATTTGAAACCTTAATGTGGGAGATCAGTATTAAACTAACATGAAAAATTTTTATCTTTCCTAAAAATAAGATTAAAATTTATATAAAAAGATGCATTTTCATTGAAAAAATTACAATTTTCGCCGAAGATCAAAGTAAAATAGGAGTTATTTCTTCAGCTATCGCAACTGAAATCAACACTTTTCTATTAAACTGTGTTAAGGACTGTGGTACATTCATTTAATTATTTGTCTGATCAGTTGTATTTTATTTTGTTAATTAGTCAGTAATTTTGTTAAATCGTTGAAGACAGTGGGCCATTCCCACTTCTGTTACATTCTGTTTCCCTGCCTGTGTCTTCGCAAATCCTATTGGCAAATATGAGGTAGTAATCTACACAAAATTCCCATTCTCTCTTTCTGCTCTACAAAGTCTCTGCCTCTTAGCTCTGTTAGTAAAACTTGTAGTGTGGGTCATCAGTGAGTGACAGGAGAGGGTGGATTTCTTCTATTACTGCAGATTTTTCTCCTGCTTCGAAAAATGACACAAGGTAGAACAAGAAGTGTGTTCTTCTTGTTTGTATTGCAGTGACAACAAAGACATTAGACAGGATCTTAACTTGCAAAACTTAACCAAGAAACTTTTGTAATACCTGAGCAGGGTTTTCTTTTGTGTAGAAGTAAAATGAAAAGGAACTTTTAATTTTTTTAATCCTTCTTTACTGTTGGGGCTAAGTGTCTTTCAAGATTAACTGTAGTGATGAATTTATAAAGTCTTAAAGTATTGAGCTTCTATATATCAGAACTAGGTGTAAATTAGAGGTTTGTGCATTTTGAATCATAAACCTTCTCCATTTTTACCAATTTTTCAGAATAGGTTATTATTCAGTATTGCTACTGCTTTGAAAGACTTGGGACACACTCTATATAGGATTTGAATTGTGGTGAGAAAGTTAAGATGGAAATTAGAATGTTAAAATGCACTTAATGCATAATGACTAACAATTCTAGATTATTAAAATGAAGAGAAATGTGTCAGGAGAAAGGAACGTGGAACTGTGTAGAACTTACAAAGAATTGTCTTCTATTTCTTGCTTTTGCCTTGCTCTTCTAAGTAACACCAGGAAAAATATTTTCATCACCTATGAAATAGAATAATTAGGCTTTTAAAAGTACTGATGTGAAAATAAATCCAAAGCATAATTAATATTTAACATAATTAATATTTGACATGCATACTGTCAGTAGTTTGCAGCTGAAATTGTTCATTGGAAATGGAAGTCTGGATCTTGATCTATGGTGCTTTCCCTTGATTTGGTAATTTGCTGTAACTCATAGGAAAAGACATCAGAAACTTGACTGTGTTAACTTATTTCTTCAGAAAAGGAGAGGGACAAATATGTGAATGTATCAATTCCTTACATACTATTTAAGCTGTTGCCTTGCTAAAAGTACTCATGTAAACCAAACAAATCTTACCTTCTTTGTTGTAACAGTCTTGAAGCTTATTATGAGGTCTTCCTCTTGCACTACTTTTTAAAGTGTCTGAATAATTGCACGTTTAGTTTTTGTTGTTGTTGTTGTTAGAGGATGTAAGAAAATTGAATGTTTTATGGGCATGCTATCTCTTGGCAAGAGGTCTTAGTAAGAGGTCCTTGACAGATAAGACTGTTTCAGGATTTGTACTCTGAAGTACAGAGGCCTGTACTGTCACTTGAAAAATTTTACTATCACTTGAAAAATGCAGGAGTCTGCTATAGGAGTGCAGTACTCTAGAGCAGCAGTTTTCAAAGTCAGGAGGGTATTTTTAGGTATCAAAAGTTATGAACTAGTAGCATAGGCTATAAATGGCTTTGATTCTTATGACTGAGTTTTAGGCATTCAAGTCACGTGGCCAAACATTCCCAACTCCTCATTAGTATGTTGTCATAAAACATTGTGTGCTTGCTGCTAGGTATTTGCTGCATCAAAGCAATATTGTAATTTAAAGGTAATGCTATTATAAGCTGTTTCCATTAAACATAGCTGCATTTTGTGACTTTGAGGACACTCAGACTGGTACTGTATAATAGAAAGCGTTCTTTATTGTTGACTTACTGTTTTCTTGACAAAAAACATTGCTTAAGTTTTGACATTGTATTTAAAATGACTGGTGCCGATGATGCTTTTGACATAGTTTAATAGAATTAGTATTAACAAGTCAGAAAAATAAGCCCCTTCTAAACCAGTCAGTGTTTGTTTATGAATCATTTAAAATTATTTTGATAAAACTGTTGGAAGTTCTATGTGTTTGAAACTGGTTTCTGTGTAATTCTGTGCTTAGTAACTCTGGAAGTTCCTGGATATAAAAATGTGTGTTCATATTCGCTTTGACGAATTTCTTTTATTTTTTTGATTGGTTGTGTTACTTGTAACTTTTAAGAATTGCTATGTGGAGGATTCGCTTTTTTTTAAAGAGCTTTTGTAACATGTAAGGGCTGACAGTATCTAGGTTTAATAATCTTAGCTTTGCAAAGAGACTTGCTCTATTAAATATAAAATGTATTTTCCTACAAACTTGTGTGAGTATATGAGTGACACCGAGGCTTGTCATGCTGACATCTGTAGTTCCATTCATATGTTTACACAACATTACTCTTCTCCTTGGCATACAGCTGGATGCTCTGCTCCAGGAGAGCCGTTGTGCAATATTTGCTCAGTCTCCTCCCTCTGCATGTGTGCATCTAGCATGAGTTGCCATCTTTCCATCTATTTGTTAGAAAATATTTTTAGTTATCTGTATATGGTGGAAAATATCTGTCCTTTCTCATATGTGTCCAGCTTCTCAGAAGCTGATCTTTATTTAATATATTGAAGCTGGAAGAAGGAAATTGAAATTGCCAGGTTGCTTTTGTGTTCAGTCTTCTTAAAACTTTCAGAACTAAGAAGATATGTTGCCTCTGTAAGCATCAGGTGACTGCTTTTTTTCAATACTCTCAGGTTTTTTACAGCTTTTTCAGACACTCACAAATTGAAATTTACTGATGGATAGCTTTCAGAAATGTAACACACATAAGATTAAACACAGGAATGTTTTCTTCTATGCAGGGCCCAATAAATCATTATCTAGCTAGAAAGCATGAAACACATTACTGATTTGAAACTGCAACAAGGAGTAACAGTCTAATGAAAATGACAACAGTGTTTTTCAGAGTATCTAAAATGAGTTTACATATTCCTGAATTTAGTATCTGATCAGTAATGGGAACTTTAGGGTCACCTTCATAGAAACATACTTTTTTACTGGGTAAATAGAAAGTGCTTTAACTGAATATAAGCTTTTTAACTAATAGATGTTAATGTTGAGCAGTTTTGATCCAGAGGAGATAGTGCTTGCACTCAATTTGATTAGAAACATAGGAAATAAATGCTACTGCAGATTGCCCAGAAATTTCTGGCTACTTCACTAATTGTAGGTTTGAAATTGAGAATGACTTTTATTGCAACAAACAAACATATTCTTAAAACTTTTTAAATTATTTCAAGTAGTTGAGTGGAACACAGTTCCTGTAATCTGTTTCCTGTTATGCACAAGCCATGGAAATGCTGATTTCTGAGTTCACATTTGCTGACAGGGCTACTTTCATTTCCATGAGGAAATCATTGCAACTAGTTCTTGATGAAGGGAAATGGAAGGACCGTTTGCCCTGGCTTTCTGTGACTTTAACTTGTTTTGTGTGCAGAGTTGGTCAGTAATGCTTCGTTGTAGGCTTATTTAAGTGAAGTATTTGAAGTCCTATTTCCTCCTGTGGACTGCTGTCAGGGGACACCTGTGCTGTAGATACAAAAGAGCTTTCTTACATCAGGATATAATAGGAAATCTCAACAAGAACACCAGCTTCTGAATAGAATCTTGTTAGCTCTGAGGAAGAAGAAAACTGCTAATGAACTTCAAAGTAATTAGGTATTGCCTATGTGGAGAAGGGACCACTTATTTTGCAATCTCGTACATAGTTTTACAGTTGTTTTCTGTTGAGTAATGACTGGATCATCCTCAACAGGTGGTGGTTTACCTGAAAAATGACACTCAGAATGGTCTATCAAACTGATCTGGAAGTCTGTTACATGGAACTTGATGTTATACATGACAACAGAGAATCCTCTTTCTTCCATATGCAACTTGCAGAAGAATCTGCATCTGACTTCACTGTCTGTCTGTTATAGCAGTGGATGGTAATTGCTTCTGAATGGGAGTGGAAGGTTTCACCATTTCCTTCTACTATGTGCTGCATTAATGTATTTTTAAGTAGGCCGGTACTGGTCTTTTAGAGATCACAGCTGTGCTGTTGCCACTAGGAAGGAAACACCAAATGAAGAAAAAGTGTCTAGACACACAATTTCTTTGTACAGAATTCCATGCAGTATGTGTGGGGAGGGGAAGTGTTGAGGAAAAACAACCAAAGCACTAACACTGTTTATGACCTGTGTGTATGCAAGAGGATACCTACTTGGCTTTTGTAAATTGAACAACTTTTCCTCTTAGCCACCACATATACAATATAAATGTTAAATACAAAATAACTCTAATTACTGCTCTTCACAAACACGACTACTGAATGGAGAAATTGTGGATAGGTTGTAGAGCTTTTTCTGAAGCAGAAAAACATCTGATCTCTACACTGAGATACTGTACTTAATTTGGTACACATATATGTCTCCAAACATGAGTAAAATTGTCATCAGGTTAGTCATAAGAACTGTTGATCACATAAAGAGTTTTGAACTCTAGATGTTTATGCTTTTACGTAGAGCCTGATAGGTTGGTGCTTCACATTATATTTACAAGTGAAGCCATGTCTTTTACTTGTGCCAGGTTTAAACCCCATGGGTCCTCAAATCTGGGTGCTGGCTTTCAGCTTGGTGTTTTGTTGGAACTTTAATGTATTCTGCAGATAGACTCTTAACCTTTGATAACTTCTGATAAGTTATAAGGGATGTGGCTTTCAAGGGACTTATCTTAATTATCTGTTCTGATTCTCTGTCATGCTTTCTACTATTTTATGTGAAGTCAGGAACAAGAGCAGAACTGATTAAAAAAACTAATTGAAGTGGAAAAATTACTTCCTTTGCACTAACCTTCAGTTACAGTTTGGGAACAAGATGATGATGGCAATTGGTTGTTTTGGTTCATTCCATTCTCTAAAGATTTGCACAGTTACATTTCTGACAGTTTATCAGAAGGACTGCAGCCAGAGACTGGGTCATGCCTATGCTACCCTTCCTGCATTTCTAAAGTGATCAGAAATTTATGGAGCTCCAGTGTGGAAAAGGCCCCATTACAAAAAGTTGAGAAGTGGCCTGTGTTCAGGCATTTTGGTTGTGTTGGTTTAGAAGGAATAAACATCTTACAGCAAAGAACATTTCATAAAGGAGAATTTTATTAGTTTTTCCGAAGAAATGCCTAATAATCACTTGTAAATGCTTGTCTCTAAATTTGAGTGCAGTAGCAACTTTGGAGTAGTTTAATAAGAATTATGTTCTGTATTCTAATTGAAAACATTGCTGAAGTCTTAATTATAATGCAGTGGCATTCAGGGTTTATATTGATTAACTGCATAAAGTTAATAAGTTAGTGCACAAGTATTCAAAGTTATTGTGGGCTTCAAACTATAAGAAAAACTGTTTAGATAGGAGTGAAAGGGAAGTGAAACTATTTAGACTGGTACTTCAAAGAGTAAAACAACCTTTAAAAAGAAATTACATTTTCTACTAATTGGTGTTCTTATACTTTTATTTTTCAATCTTGCAAAAGCCTTGCTCTGTAGATAGTCCTTTTAGAGTTTGCTGTATTTACTGTGTTCAGTTTATACTGCTTGTACTTTTTACAGACTGTAATTACACTCACACCAAACTGATCTGAATTTTGATGCACTTTTTCAGGTTACAACTTACTGCAATCTTAGGAACTGTCATTTTTTAGGTGGTTTTTTTTTCTCTTTGCTTGGTTTTGCTTTCCCCAAAAAAGTAAAGCAAGTAATCCTGTCTGGTAATCTGAATCAAATTGCCTTAATTTATCTGTTATTTGTAAATTTATGTGTCTATATGTGGTGTCCTTTAAGGCAATTTGCACCTTCGCACAAGTGGATTTAATACTGTGACTGCTGTGAGGTTCTTCTATCCACCCATGACTGCTGCTGCTTATTTAACATGGCAGATTCCTGCATGCCTTCTCCTCCTTGCTCCCGCCTCTTCGGCTGAGCAATGCAGCTTGTTTGTGTCCTTGTAGTGATCTGGATCAGTACTCTTTGTTTTTATTTGCCAGCTTTATTTTTCAGCTGTATAATTTCCCTTATGAGGTTTGTCTTGAGGTTGCACAAACAAATTTTTGCAGAACTAAACAGACACATGTCTGGAAGGATATATGACCAAATTCTCAGGCTCCTCTCACTGACTATATAGAGCTGCCTTTTGAAAAGTCCAGGATTTCAAGGATGTGAAAGTACTTAAATGCATCCAGAGGAGAGCAACTAGGCTGGTAAGAGGGCTGGAAGGCATGTCCTGCGGGGACCTAGTATGGACTTCGGACTTGTGTAGTTGGAAAAAAAGGAGGATGAGGGATTACCTCATTGCTCTCTACAGCTTCCTGAGCAGGGGAAGTGGGGAGAAACATGATCATCTCTTCTCCCTGGGATCCGGTGATAGGATGCATAGGAATGGTTGAAAACTGTGCCAGGGAAAATTCAGATTGGACATTAGGAAGCATTTCTTTATTCTGAGAGGGTAATCAAACACTAGAACAGGGTTGCTAGAGAGGATAGTTTTTAAAGGGGTATTTGGACAATGCCCTTAACAACATGATTTAACTTTGGGTCAGCTCGGAGGTGGTCAGCCAGTTGGGCGAGATGATGGCTGTAGATCTCTTCTAGCTGAAATAATCTATTCCATTCCATCCTATCCCATCCTAGTCTTCTTTCCCTTCCACTCGGAACATGCATGCAGTTTTCATCACGGCATGCTCTTGTATCTTTTGTAGGAGCAGCATTATGGATCTGAACCTTCTGGGAGAGAGGAGTGGAATGGATAGTTTGACAGGAAAACTTTTATAGTAGCAGTGCTATTATGCTGTGTCTTGTGTCGCCTTCCTCTGTTCTATTGTTGCATTCTCCTGTCAGGTGGAAATTCACCATGCCAGAGATCATAATCTGTCTGAGTTTATTAATCAGTGTTTAGGGCAGTGTCTCACTTTTATTAAGGAGGTATGCCTTACTCACTGGCAAATGTTTTAAAACTTAAGAACAGAGAAGGGAAAGCTTTGTTAGAAGGAAGAGATTAGTGATTTTTTTAAATCATTTTTACAAAAAGCAGAAGTGTGATGGATTGGGGAAGCAGCATATCTAGTGATCCCAAAGTGTGAATTTTAGTGCATGGAAAATAATGAGAGATACAAAAGAACGAAGAGATAGTACAGTACTTAGTAAGATGGGAAGTGAAAGAATACAAGATTGCTGGAAATCTACAAAAGAAATGGCTTTGAATATAGCCTAGAAATATGTGATAGAAGGGTAGTAGTAGCTGCTGAGGTGATTTTAGTTTGGCTTACATTTATGGGATTAGTGGGAACTAACAGCACTTGTTAAAAAGCTGAAGCATTAGAAATAATTCACTTCATGAAACCTGAACAGTTATTAAAATGCATAGGTTCGAGCATGTTGTGTTTCATAGTTCTTTTTCCGTTTATCTTTAGGGAGAAAGGAACAATGGCTTCGATGTCCTCTATCACAACATGAAACACGGACATTTGTCCACAAAAGACTTAGCAGACTTTATAAGAGAAAGGTAAGTATTCATCCTTGGTAATCCCAGCTCTTTAATATAGTGTTTGTGGTTTCCATTGTTTATCATTGTGGTTTAACAATAACAGGCAAAATACATAAAAATCAATTATAATTTTAATATATCTCTTATATCCCACAAGAATATCTACATTTATTCCATTCACTTAGAACTGAATAGGGACTCTTAGGCACCAGTTCATAACAAGCTTCTAATTTTTCAGATTTTATTTAAAAAACTAGAGTAAAAATCTAGAAGTGTCACATTAGTTGTCCAGCAATTTATTTAGATTATTCCAAGTTTTTCATCCTCTTTGGAAGCAAAAAGATAATTTAAAGTTGCAACAGTTATCAGTTTTACAAAGGCTTTAACTATAGATATAGAATTAGACTAATAGCAACTGCTAGTATAATCTTTAAAAAATTATACTTTCAGATATTGAGACAATAGGTTTGTTAAAGAAAAGAGAGTGATATGTAGGGACAAGAAAATAGCATGCAGAAAATAACACAGGTTCTTCCCTGAAATGGAAGGAACAAGACTGAAATCTGAAAATGTGACAAGTTCCAAAACAGATGACCCAGTGCTGTTTTTAGTTCTTCATGAAAGAATAGTGCTGCTGCTATGCTGAACGTAAGAATTTCCCTTCTGAACAAAATTGATCATGTGTTTGCTTCAGGATTTTGTCTTCATTCAGTTACTGGCAGTGGATAACATGTGGAAAATACATGTAAGGGACTGATTGAGGACCTGTTTCAATGATGGCTTCTTTCAGTTGAAGCTGTCCCAAAAAATAGCTTTTGTTTTCCGTAATTCTTCATCAGAATTTAAGTTTTGGCCTCAAGTAGTTCTCAATTAAAAAAATACTTTTAAATTTCCACAAAATATAACCACTGCAAATCTGACACATACTCCATTGCACTGACGTTTGTGTAGTTTCAAAGTGAATTGGAGAGAACAACGAAAACCTTCTCACTTAAGTAGAAATGGGTGAGTTCCAGAGTCCCTGTGTGATGGGCAGTCTCCTGTTGGAAGGAGGGCACAGCCCAAGTAATCTTGTATTTTAAGAATCCCTGATTTCAGAGAATGCATTATGAAGCCACACAGGATTCCAATGAAATCCTCTGTTGAACTGAGCAGAGGGATATCACATTGTTCACAAGTAGTATGAAATGCTTAGTGATTCTTGAACTTGCACATATAAAACGTTTCAGCTCAAGTTTCTGCTAATTAGTTCTCATGGTTTGTCAAGAAGGGGGCAATTTTTTTCCCCCATTCAAACATGTTTAAATAACATTTAAATAACTTATGAAGATTAATGACCATGTAGGAATGCATGAGGATCCACATTGGATACATTATCCTTCAGTGAGAAGTCAAGAAATGTTTTTTCTTGTGCATGGATCAGGATGTACCAAAAAGATACATGGCCATCTTACAGCATTTTTGGTAAGATTTGTGAAAAAAGTTCAGTTGGCATTAACTCACTGAGATTTGCTAGAATTTTAGTGCTACCCTGGAATTTATTTGATAAGGCTGCAGTATAGTTCCTTAAGAGCAACTTGCCCTTGGATTGGAAAACATCTGTCAGTGATGCAGACCAGAAGCACTAAGTTTAGTCCTTTCCAATGACCTTTTCCCATCAGGATACTAAACCTCCATGGAGTATTCTTCAGCCCTCTTTTTCTGCCCCTTCTGAGTGTGCCAAGCTGTAATTAAAAAAAACAGTTGAGTAACAAATAGATACTTCTTTTCAAGTTAGGGGGTGAATCACTGATCAATCCCAACCTAAGCTGCCAGTAGTTTGTGGCATACAGTTCAGTTTCAAAGAAATGGAGACATGTCAAATATTTGATGTCCTTACTTCACTAAAACCTCTTAGGAGATATATCTAGACAGTGAAGCCCTTTGCTGCCATTGTGAAGTTACTGTGGGATGTCAGTCAACGTCCTGGGAGATTAAAATGGTTCAGTAGAACACATTTTTTCACATGGGTCAAGTTCTTGGTCTCAAAAAGAGATTGGATTGCACAGTATTTCAGCAGTATGGTCCAGTTGTCTTGTCCATTTTGCATATTTGTTTGTTGCAAAGAAATTAAGAGATGTTGCACACAATTATCTGCTCCCCTCTTTGCTTTGCAAATTATAATCTAAATATTGTTTTACAGTACTGTTTTCTGCTAGAAATATGTTAAGCGGATGGGCAACATTTGTTAGTAGTCACTGAGATTTTATGCTTTGTTGTCTTTATCCTCTGACTCAAGTGTACCAGATTTTCTGAACGCTTCACTATGAGAACTAAACTTACATAAGTCTGAACTTCACATCTGTCCTTCCATGCCTTTTGACACATCAGCTTTTTTTTTTAATTTTTTGTAGAAGTGGAGTAAGAGAATGAAAACTGAAAACTATTGGATAGGTAGAGACAGATCCAAGATGTTGGTAATACTTTTAACAAGTTAGAGTATTTATGTGTTCTTGGTGGTGTATTTGAATGTACAGACTGCTTAGGGCACAAAAGACACATCTGTATGAAGCGCATCTCTGTTACTTGTGCTGTTCACAACAAGTAACTAAACTACTGCTTTGTTGTGTGTAGCCTAATTGGGGAAGCGTACTGTTTCCTTTTCTCCAGAATTAGTAATGAAAAAAGGAAAAAATGTATAAGATATTGGTTAACTTTTTTAAATTATAGTTAACATAAGGATTTCTTTTTTAAGAATTTTCTCTCAAAATTTCTGTAAGACCATTCTGAGATTGTAAAGTTGTTCTCTCGGAGGAAAACAAAAGGGTTTGAAACGTATTAATTTGTAATAATATTTCTATGCTGTAGCTACTAGTCCTAGTGGATATCCCTAGAAGAAGTAGAGATTTTCCTCTTTGTGTTCAGTGAGTCAGTACCAATTCAATTTTCACTTTTTCAGTTTTGCTCTTGAGTATTTGTTATTGGTCAAGTACTAAAAGAACTGAAAGGCCCTAGGATCTGTGGTTCAGGAGTGTGTCATCTGAAAGAGCCTTCTGGCAGGCAGTCTGCTCAGTATTGGTAAATCTTGGGTGGGACAAGAGAGATACCTTTTGTTAGAATCATAGAACAGTTTGAAGGGACCTTCAAGATCATTCAATTCCAACCCACCTGCCACGGGCAGGGACACATTCCGCTAGACCAGGTTGTTCATGTCCCATCCAGCCTGACCTTGAATAAAGGCTATGCTTTCTTGAAAAAGCATGTAGAAATTTTTGGTTTTTAAAGAATTGAAAATAAGAAGGTTGGGCTGTCCAATAGGTGTTTTTCCTTTAAATACTGGGAAGGTTTTGTCGGTGAGCTATCTTTTTTTTGTGTGTATTTAGTACCTTAACTGTTTATATGTAAGAAACCACTCTGCTTATCTAGGAGCCAAATAGGAATCCCCTAAGCCTCTGCTTGGTGTGTATGTTCTTGCTGCTATACAGTGAGCAAGAATTCCAAATCTTGGAAATTTAAACTTTTTCTTATCATCAAAGGCAAGTTCATATGTGGAAGTAGGATAAAGTTAATTGACTTTTTTTTTTTT
>VXAY01006186.1:22920-60690 GCA_013399855.1 Oxyruncus cristatus
TTTTTTGTGGTGAATAACTTCACAGTAGGTGATATTTAAAATGTAATTTATTTATTCCATGTTACAATTTAATCCCCTTTTCCAAACTGATTTTCAACTAATAGGATAGTTATTTTGGAAGGTTGTAATACATGCCTCTCTGTCTCAGGTGACTGCTGCTACTTTTTTACATATTTTCATAAGACAATTCTTTTTGCTTGGAAAACATTGCTCTACAGGAGAGACAGAGATAACCACTGTCTCAGGTTATAGTCATGCTATAACTTCAGAGAGGGATGAATTCTTCATCTCCGTTTTTTATTCTCTTTTCTCCTTGTGTAAAGGTATTACACAGCAGGAAAGAAATTGCTTCAAGCTTTTCAAGAAGAGGCAATTTACTGAAATCCAGGATGCTTCTAAATCTAAGTTGGTACTACATAATGAATATTGGTTTAGGGTGGAAAATTAAAATACTGTGTGTCTTTAATAATAGAAGGGTGAAGAAGGACTTGCACGGAGTCACTGCTGCAATAGGTTATTCCATGTCAATTGCAGAGGCTCTAAGGAGGAAATCTGTGCTGACCCATGGATTTTTCATGTCTGCAAGACAAGTGAAACTGTGTGTTCAAATGAAGGAAAATATGATTTTTATATATAGTGTAGGGAAGAAATTTTAATGTAGGGAACTTAGTGTAGGGAAGAAATTTTCCAAAATAAATCTGAATGTATTGAGACAACCTTCTTTAAAAGTGAGTATAAAAAGTAGAACACAATACTTACCATTGCATGTCATTTGGTTTCCAAACTCACATATCACTATGCAAAGAATTTAAACAGAGGAAAAACCACCCCCCCACAACAAGACTAGACAAGACCTCATTTTGTTTAATGTGATTGCTTAGTAAGCATTCAGTTTGTTTATTGTGATGTTTTCATTACAAATATATTTTATTTTGTTGCTGTGTAAGTCTCTCCTGCTTAGATGGTGCTAGACAAGTGAATTATTATGACACTTCATTCTGTCTGTTATTAAAAAATGTTAAAGGCACTTGAGAACAGCAAACAGGAAGGAAGGAATGATCTTTTTCAAGTTTTCATTTCCTATGTTTTACTTATTCTGTTCCCTGTAATATTCTGTCACAGATTATTTTCTTAACTATACTAATGTAATTTTTCATAAAGGTTTTGAGGCGTCATTAAAATCGAGTAATTTTCAGCTAAAGTAAAAAGTCCTCTGTCTTGCACCTTTACAATGAATATTCAACTCTCTTCAAATGTCTTCAAAATTTCAATTATGCTTTTGATGGTTTTCTTCGTCAGGGCTACAATAGAGGAGACATATTCAAGGTCAATGACAAAACTAGCCAAATCAGCGAGCAATTACACACAACTTGGGTAAGTGTACATAGGAGAGAAGTGTACATAGGATAAAAAAATAACTGCCTACCTATTAAGAATAAAATTTGATTTTGAATATTTTATTGCTGATGTTGAAGGTTAGCATAAGTTTGCCACCTTTGAAAATGATTGTTAGTTCTTCAATAACCATGTAAAATATCATTCACCTATGAAAAAACTTAAGACAGCACAGTTTTAAAACTGTGAAGGAAAAGACCAAACCCCAAACATGGAGAAACTGTCTGTTTCCCTGTGCTTAAGGCAGAGTTCTTTTCATACATATGACTTCTATTATGTGTTCTCAAGCCTATGAAAATTATTTTGAAGAGAGAACTTATGGTCCCTAAATGTGGTAGTTAATTTATTTATTTCTGTTTTTTTCTGGTTTTGGAGTGCTGTCTGTCCTCAGATGTTCAGAATGAGATTTTTCCATAGATTCATTCCATAGTTCAGTGAAAGTTTTATACACAGGGTATAAAAAAACTGGAATGATTAATGGATGCTTTTTCATCAGAAGGATTAGGCCAATGAGAAGTCAAACTTCTTTGATGAAGCTAGATTTTTTTTTTTATTTGTTCTCATCTAGAAATGTGGGGAGCTTTCAGTGAATAATTTGATAACAGTTGTTTCTGCTCTTTAAAAAGCAGATGCAGAACCTTTTATCAGTGCTTTAAAGGGTATGATTAGTATTGATTTTTTTAGCAGCATTAACCAAGAAATTGAGGTAGAAATGTATCTTTGGAATAGCTAGAGTAATCCATTCAGCACAGAAATCTGAATCTGAGAAATGATCCCACCTTCCTGTGCCATCCAGTTCATCTCTGTTGATCAGTAAATCCCTTTTACTGATCAACAGATCATCTTTGGCACTATTTTTTTCTGCATCTTGTGCCTGCAGTGGTGTAAGACAACTACAAATTTAACTAACCAAAAAATTGTTTGTTTTCACTGTTTAAGTATATACATAAAAATACTTACTACATGTTAGGTTATTTTGAGCTGCTCTTGCACCATCTTGCCACTTGGCATTATTGTGTGCTGATAATAGAGAGGATTAAATGAACTTTGCTTTGTTTTACTAATTAGAGTCAATACGGATAAAACATAGAAAAATTAGTAGATAGGACACCAAGTACATTGGCATGTATATTTAATGTGAGTTTATAGCAGTTGTTGAGGGGTTTGTTTGTTTCAATTTTAGGAACAGAGTTGAACTGTAAATTTCTTGATTACCCTTTAACACTGTTAAAAAAAACCACCCTACTAAAAAAAAAATCCAGATGAACATTAAGTATTATTTTCCTCAATCTAGGACATTTGCACCAGTTTGGGATGTTTTTAAAACCTCGACAGAAAAACTAGCAAGCTGTCATTTGGATCTTGTGCGAAGATTACAAGAACTAATAAAAGAAGTTCACAAGTATGGAGATGAACAAATCAAAGCTTATAAAAAGGTCATTAGTTTTTTCCTATGCATGTCCAATGACTTGTTAACATTAATATTAAAATGATTTGCTTTTGACAACCATGTGATATTTGGCAGACTAAAGAGGATGTTTCAGGAACTTTGGAAGCAGTGCAAAATATTCAAAGTATCACTCAGGCCTTACAAAAATCAAAGGAAAACTACAATGCAAAGTATGTTGAACAAGAACGTTTGAAAAAGGAAGGAGCAACACAGAGAGAAATTGATAAGGTAGCTCTGTCTTACTTTAACTGTGTCATTAATCAGTAATGTGTTCACCTTGTATTAATAAAATGCTTGAAAGGGTTAAGTGTAATTAAAAGTAGTAGTTGTGACTTTTATAATTTGCATGGTATTTTGAATACCCAGTGATGCTTTGTTTACTCTTACTTCCTTCTCTGTTCTAACCGCACTGCAGTTCTAATTCTTTATTTTGTAAATATCTGCATTATATGATAATATTGTTTAGTGGCTTTTACGGAAATTGCGCGTAATTTTTTTAGCATCTATTATGTTTTTGAATTTATTCCCTTATATAAATACACAAATAGTCAATGCCCTTGTTACTGATCTAAGGAGTAATTGTGTTGTCCCTTTCATGGGATAAGGTAACTAATTACACGAGTATCTGAAATCTGTTCCATTAAGAAGAAAAACATGTTATCAATATTTTCAGTGCTAATTTAAAAGGTTCCAGTTTCATGGACTAGAAATTCAAGGGATGAGTATCTTGATGTTGTATTTAGTACTGCCCTTGGGTTATAGTGGGGTTTGATCCATTCAGAGAAGTACAAAATGTCTGAGGTTGGCAGAGACCTCTGGAAGTCATCGTGTCTATCCCCCATGCTCAAGCAGAACTACCTCAAGGCAATTACCCAGGACCACGTCTAAACGGCTTTTTAGCATCTTCAAGGATAGAGATTCCGCAGTCTCTCTGGGCAGCCTCTGCCAGGGCTCAGTCACCTTCAGAGGAAAAAGGTGTTTCCTGAGGTTCAGAGAGTTCTTGTGTTTTCTGTTAGTGCCCATTGCCTCTGTTTCTGTCGCTGTGCAACACTGGAAAGAGCCTGTCTTTGTCCTCTGTGTTACCCTCCTTTCATGTATTTATGTCGATTGACAAGATTCTCCTTCTCCCTAAGGCTTCCCTTCTCCAGGCTGAACAGTTTCAGTGCTCTCAGTCTTTTCTCCTGGGAGAGGTACTTCAGTCCCTTGATCGTTTTCATGGCCCTTTAATGGGCTCTCTCCACTATGTCCATGTCTCTCTTGCAATGGACAACCCAGAACTAGACACTGCTCCAGGTGTGGCCTTACCAGTGCTGAGTGGAGGGGAAGGATCACCTTCCTTGACCTGCTGGCATCACTGTAACTTTTTCCTGTTTTCAGGAATATAACTAGTAGAGGAAAGAGATCACATTTCCTTGTCTCTAACTAGAACTTCTCGTATTAAATCTTGATTTCTCTGTGCATTTCCATTTCGATTTACTGATCTGTGTAGGATTCTGTGCTTGTTAGAATGATCTTTGTGCTTTTTATACTGCTATCTTGATAAAATTGGTTATTGCCTTTTCACTAATGACAAAACTGATTCTGTTCACCATGTTCCAGTTGTTTCAGATTGGTATAAATATAGCTTTTTTTTTTCCCCTAGCTTTTTTCTCAAACAACAGTTGATGTTGGATTCTAGACATGAATCAGAAATATGTGTGTTGGCAGATGTTTTCCTGCCAGTATATTCAAAGTACAATTTTTCTTAATTCTTGTAAATACATTGAAACTTTTCAGTAGGAAAAGCTGACTTGATGGAAAGCTTGTTTTTAAGATGTAGCATTGGTCTTGTTCATTTGGAAACAAAAAAGCATTCAGCCTGACAGATGTCTACATGAAAAGGGCGAAAGAGGAAGCACTATAGGGGGAAGGTAATTTTTTACCAGTTTATGTGTCTTCCTTAGATACAATTAGGCATAGTTAAATGCTCTTCAAGTACTTAAAAAATGTTTCCAGTGGGAGCAGGTAACCAGTGCTGTCACATCTCTTCAGTCATGCATCTATCCAAATTTACACTTGTAATTTTATAAACAGGGTGACCAAAGATTGTATTCATTTATTTTTCCTATGGTAGAAAATATGTTTATTACTTTTAGCACAACAAGAAAACTATTTTCTATCAAAACTACAGAATAACTGCTTTATAAGAAAACAAGGGATCTATACCAGTATACAAAGCCAAATGCTTGGAGAGATACTTTATTGAAGAATCTGAGGAGGTATCTGCAGCTGAAAGTTAATACTAAGTTGTGTAATGATTTCCTGTTCTCTGACATGTGAACTTCTCTATTTATAGTGACTTAACAAAAAATTCTTGACTGATCCTTGTTCTTTCACTTACTGTAAATTCGCTAAACACAGTTCTAGGAACTGCTGCACCTGAGAATAGTCACATCCTGTTTTCAGGAGACATTTTGGTAGCTTATCAGTTCATGTGTTTTGTCATTTTGTCTGTCCTGCTGAGTAGTTAGTTTTTTAGATGCTTTTCAGCATTTATACTCAGATTCTGCTCATCGTTGAACGTGATAGGAGATGAATGTTTTTGTTTTGTCAAAATCCCTTGCACATGGGGTTCAATTACATAATGCTTTATCCAAAACCCCTTTTTTTTAAAAGTCTTTTAACTTGGCATTTCCTTCCTTTTCAATGGTTAAATTTGGAATGTTCTTACTTCAAAGCAGACTTAATCAATTTTAAGAACAAGCTTTCGTGGAGTACCTTTTACTTTTATCACAGTAAATGGCATTTGGGAAACAAGATAGGACTGTGTGCTTGTATATGATTTCCCTGTGTGAATGTATAAAAGTGAGAATCATGAAGTAGAATTCAGCATGATTAACTGATGGGTTTGATACAACCTGTCATGCTCCATTTTAATGCCTGAATGATCCATATTCTTCTTTTATGAAGTATTTTCATCTGTTATGCTGAGTGTAGATGACTGTGTGACTTAAGATCTGCTTAAGCTTTCTTAGTAACTGGAAAAGTGAAACTGTAGCTTTGGTTCCTATTCCTAAGTCCTGGTTATGTTTCCTCAGGTGAACAAGTGCTAATGCTACATTGTTACTCATGATTTTCTGTTATTTTTCTCTTAGAAATTGCAGAATCAGTCCCTCAATTGCCAGAGGGCATCTTTCTATTAATTCATTTAAACATTAGAGATAATGATCAGCTTTCCAACTCATTGCAAGTAAAAAATGGTTTCTGTTTTTACTGTGAGACAGATGAAATTAATTTGAAAGGGGAAGAGGGCTACTCAGAACTGGAAAAAGTAGGGAATGTACAGCTGCCTTTATTTTGATGTCATTAACAATTCAGGAATACTTTTGAGTTACAACTGATGGGAAATTTCAATGAGATAAAATAGGCATGTTGAACAAAGCAGCTTAGGGAAAAAATAGTGTTCAAAATGATTTTTATTTGCATTGGCATTTAAGTTGGACATAGTCTTTCAAATCTTTGATATTCTGTCTCATGCATCACGCTGTAGACTTTGAAAATAACTTTTTATCTACTACAATCAGTCACTTCATTCAGTTTTGTTCTCCTTGTAATACTGAGATTCTCCTGTGTTTTCTCTTTTATCGAACTCCCAGAAAGATGATTTTGGTTTATTAGCAACAAATAATGAAAAAACAATTACAAATCCCGCAAGGACTATTATAAATAACACTAACCTGCATAAATCTGATTATCAGTGTGTTCTGCATTAGCTTCACTTTCAAGTATCTGTTAATCTATTGATAACTCCTCTTAATCTGTTGATGTAACTCCTTTACTTTTGAATTTCTTCCTTTGTTTCTAAGAGGATTGCACCATCTTTTCTTCTTTTTTACCATTGACTCTTTCAGAATTTCACATATAACTGTTCTACATTCCAACCCTGCTTTTTTTTCTGTTATATTGTTGCAAGTATAAATTTGTTGTAAATATTTGACAGAGCTAATGAGTTATCATCAGCAACAAAAATTTGATTTCCAAATAAGTATATTATAAATTTGTCACTGCTAATAAGTGGAAGGGATTTAAATGACATAATAACAGCTTTGTTAGATTTTTTTTACATGGTTTTTTTATAGTTCTAAATAGAAATCTCTAATAGCTTGAATATGAGTTATTTGGTGATTAAAATTTTTTTATGACACTTCCCTGTTTTGATATGTCCCTGGATAATTTTAGGGATCATCCTAGGCTGTCTTTTAATGATGATTTTTAAAAACCTTGGCTCAGATCATATGTGTGACATTTGACACTTTTTCTACTGATCTACAGGCAGCAGTTAAATCAAAAAAAGCTACAGACACCTATAAACTATATGTGGAGAAGTACGCTGCATTTAAAACTGATTTTGAAGTGAAAATGACGGAAACAGCACAAGTAAGTGTTATATCAATTGACTTACCTTTGAAATAGATTATTCTATTTCATCTCTTAAGCCATCTGAAATCAAAAGTTTTGAAAAATTGGTTATTTTGGAAATTGATTTGTTTGAAAGGCAAACACTGACTATGTATGTTGAGATAGCACAGTCCTTGAATGAAATAGTTGAGCACTAGCTCAAGAAAGACTTTTTGAAGAAATTTTAGGAAGAAAGCAGAAGGAAATTCTGGAAGTATTGTTAGATGCATTGTAATTTTGTGGGAAATCCTCTGAATTGCTAGGCACCCAGAAATCATTAATAGGAGTTTTAATATTGGGATACATCATGGCTTTTCCATCAAAACAGTTCAGTTACAGCTTATTAAAGTGTCTTCCCAGGCTTTACCTGAGATTTCAGAAAGCCCTTGTATCTGTTAAAGCTTCTGGGGGTTTTTAAGACTCAGTCTGTTTTCCAGAGGATATCAAGTTCTTTGTATCATTGCCTGTGCCACTCCTTGCCACATTTTAAACCACACTTGTCTAAATGTGCTTAGTTCCTTAATTGTAGCAATCCTTTTATTTAAAGATTAAATTTTCACTTATTTTAACATTTTTGTGAACTTTCCACCTCTCTCCATACTGGAAATGAAAATTGCCATTCTGCAAGTTTAAGACATACATGTGGAATTTTGGAATTTGTTCAAAGTATAATGGTGTCACTTCATCTGCGGTTTGGTTGCAGGACAGCTACTTCAAAAATTATGTGATAGGAAAGATAACACTTGTGAATGTATGGAAGCCCACTTGTATGTGAACCACACCCTGTATTATCTTAATTCAGAGTACATTTCACTTGAAAATATACAGAATAGTTCTGAAAATAAAATCAATGAGGGGTGTGAGTCTTTTCATTTTTTTCGGTGCAAAATGAGTTGGCTTATCTTAAATCAGTCTTATAAAGTTCGCGTACTATTTTTCTTAGGAAAAACATCTTTTATTGTTGTGTTTTTCTAGTAATCATGTAGTAAAGTCCTAATGTAGCTATCCACTTTTTTTAGTTAAGCTCTGCTAACATTCTATAAATTTCACATATTTTTCCTCTTTTGGCATTTGCCATCTTACCTGCAAAATGAAGTGACTCATGATTCAAAATTCAACCACTCAAAATCATGTAATTTAAGTATAGGATCCTTCCAATCTTGATTTGCAAGTTATGGTTATTTCTCTGATAAATATAGAAGGCTTTATTGTGATTAAAGAAGTAGGAAAACACAATTCATTGTTGTTTAGAAATTGAATTTGACAGAAATTCCTCATGTGGAGGGATGTTTTTGAGTACCTCCATAGTAGTGTTATGCTTGACACTTGCTATGCAGTTGCTAAGAAAACATGTCTTATTTGCCAGATTTTCCACTATGCTGGAGGGTTTTTTTTAAATCATAGGGTTCAGGCAATTACTGGAAAGGATCAAATGGTTGAAAATGCTATATTCTTTAAAAGTACTCTACCTTATTTAGAACCGGGTAGAGTTGAATTTTGATAATTTTGCTATTGAACAGCCTGTATATGAATAAACTTCAAGAATAAGTAAGAATGCATTTTAAAAAGCACTGTAAATTTACAGGAAAACATACATGTTTATAAAAAAAGATATAGCACTTGAGTAAGTGGTGTATACTGAGTTGGACAGCTAAAGGTTCTGATGATGATTTTTCATTTGTATTGTAGCTTAAAGCACTAAGCAGTGTCATGTATTTTTTGGGTTATTAATATTACAGATCCATTTGAGTACATCTTTTTAAAATTGACTGGTCTTTGAAAAGGGAAAGTAAACAATTTGGCTAATGATTATACCTGTGATAAGAATTATGTGATTGTATCTAGCTTTATTCAAGATGGCTACACTTCAAAGACTTTAAGTCTGAAGTATAAAACAATAAAAAGGAAGTAAGACAACTGGGGGGGTTGCTTTCCACTAACAGTTAAAAAATATATGTCCGTATGGACGACTGTTCTCATGTGCTTTAAGGAGAAGAGTTTGAAGAACACATTGTGTACGTCTTGACACCCCTGTGACTGAGAGCAGATGTTAGAGACGGACCAGAGATAGGTTTGAAAGCAGAAGTTTACATAATAAGGCAATCAGTACAAGAGTAACATCATGGGGTAGGCTACAGAGGATGACCATATCCTTTGTAATTAAGAGGAAGGCTGCTGGAGAAAAAGAAAATAATTTTAGTCTGCCTGATTGATGGCTAGAGAGGTACGTAAGTATGGGAGAAGATGGAGGGTTTAGAAGTTACAGATGTTTGTCTTTTCTCTATTTGTGAATCGGAGGAGCAGCAGGTGTGAAATGGGGAGAGATGATCTTTAGAGACCGCTGTGCAAATTGCAGAGAAGATTAAGTGGTGCTTCAAAGTTTGGACACACTTGAAAGGGCAGTTACAGGAATAGGCAGAGAACTAGGAAAGAGCAGAAGTAAACAAAGATTCAAGACAATTATGGTTGACTGTTGGGTAGGATGAGGACATTTTTAGTTCTAATTTTTGGTCAGGAAGGAGCCATTGAGAACTTTGGAAGTGATTTTAAAATGGCTGTCAGCTGGAAGCCTGAGTAAAATGGAACAAACTGCAAAAATTATATTTGGTGAGTTTAATCATATGTAAAGAACTAATCATATGTAAAGAAGGAAAGGATGTGTGTTTAAATGGAAAATGAGAGAGCATGTGTATATTACTGAGGAGGAGGAGAGGGTACTAAAAAGGAAGTGCAAAACATATCCAGAAATAAGATTTCTCAGTTTAGATGGAAAAAAAAAAAGACTCATCAGTAATGGAGAAAAGAGGGGTTATTTGAACGCACTCTAAACCTATTTTCTTTTGGTAGAAATGGGTTAGATTTTTTTGAAAATAAAGATTAGATGGAAGTTCAAAGAGTAGGTAAAAAACCTCAGTAATGGTTCTAAAAGGATATATTGCTTTTTAAAGTGCCTTATTTCATAACTTAAAATTCTGCACCTTGTTTGAGTATTCTTTAATAATTATTCTTAAGTAATTATAATATTCTTAAATATTGTAATTTACATGGTAAAGATCTGGAGGGAAAGAAAGTTGTTAGGGCTTTTTTACATTTAGTGTATTTAATTATTAAAATAAAAAGTTTAGTCTAAAAAAAATTTTATTGTGACTAATTGCTCATATTGGTTTACAGAAATTTCAAGACATTGAAGAAACGCACCTTCTTCGTATGAAAGAGATTATAGAATCATTGTCAAATACTATAAAAGAAATTCATATACAAATAGGAGAGGTAACTTTTATACTATCTTTTTTGTTTGTTTGTTTGGATTACGCTATTTTTCATAACTATTAAATGGAATATTTCTTACTGTGTTTGTGGTAGTTACATTTTTCAAATTATGGAAATTCAAAAAAAGCTCAAATTTCTATGGCTTCCTGTTGAATTCGTAAGTTCAGTGTCACAAAATTTACTGAATAAGTCTGAATAAATTTTGTCTTAATGGCAAATAAAATATTATGACAATTTGAAGAATTTTTAGTGTATTTCTAATTTCTGCTCCCTAGATATTGAATTAGCACTTGTTTCACACATAATCAGGATACTACTTCTTTGATTAAAACTAGAAATTATATCACTTGGAAAAGTTTCCAAATTCTTTTATACATTTGGATTTTATGAGCAAAAGATCTTCAGTAACAGAAGCTTTTATAGTATATTTTCTTTGGATAAGTTGGTTTAGTTAATAATCTTTATAAGCAGTCCATTTTTTGGGGGTATTTTGAAGTGTCTTTTTATTTGCATACACTTACAGTCACAATTTTCTTCAGTATTGAGGTTTTCTGCTAGTGAACGGTCATCACAAGGGTCGTGCTATGTATTTCTAAAACATAAAGCATGTACACGTACTGGCTTGTTGGAAAAGCCTATCAACATGTTGTTTCTTTGTCAGACCAAAAACATTACAACAGTAATGCTTTTACTCAAGCAGGTGGGAGTTGTGATAATACAGTAGTAGCAGTTCACACCCTTAACTGGTGCTGGCTTAAGAAACTGCTTGTCTTCCTGACACTGTAGTGGGACATGTTGCTGACAAACTCAGAAAATTATATATACGCAAGTTTTTTAGATGGAAGAATTAGAAGTAAAAACTAGATCTGACATTCCATTTTTTATCCATATTGTATCCATGCTTGCTAATACTAAAGCAAAGTAGGGATTTCCATGTTAAAATCTCTTGATTTCTCTAAGTTCTGTAATATATTTTAGAAGGAAGTATTTTGAACCTCAACTACAGAGAAAACTACTTTTTAAAATTAATTGCATTCTCTTTTCTTTTTAAGGTGCACGAAGAGTTTATTAATAACATTACAAATACTACAGTTGAGAGTTTAATACAGAAATTTGCTGAGTCAAAAGGAACTGGCAAGGAAAGACCTGGTGAGAGATTAAAACTAACAGAATAGGAAAAGTTAGCTTTAAAACTGGACATTTCCACTCCCCACAAAAGGTCAAACTGGTGTTTGTGCAAAATTTTTAATGTATTTTCAATTTCAGGTTCTTTGTATTACCTTTGATAGTAAATGATTCATAGAAATTGATACCAGAATTTATTATGTAGACATGGTATTTGTGTTCATAAAACTTGTTAATTTGTAGTTTATACTACTAAATTATACTGTTTCTTGGTATATCAGTGAAATTTGTCAAGCAACTCTAGTTCCTTGTACAAACTATGTGTTGTCTGCTAAGTGTTTCTGCATAAATTGTATTTCAAATCTTAATTTATTAGAAATTTAATAATATAATCAGATGTCTATACAGCTGCTTACTGATCTGTTGAAACAGTTGTATCAGTTTGGTTAGCTTACAAAATTAACATTTTAATAGATATACAGTATATTTTTGATAAAATATCTATATTTTAATATACAATAATGCATATTGTTTCTTTACTAAGGAGCAAATTGAATAGTACTTTCTGAAGGTAATGCTGGTTGGGTATGGTGTGTAAGACTTCCCTGGACTGGCATCATCAGGCAGGCTCACAGTACTGCATATTTAGTGTCGCTTTAATATTTGCCATGAATACACAGTTGCTAGGTGTATGAACACAGGAATTAGTACCTTTTAGCTGTTTTCTTTAGCACTGGGACTCCTTACTAACATCTCTGTTTTCTAGTGTAGATGCATAAAGATTTTTTTTTTTTTTTTCAGAGCAAGAATGTACATACTAGAGTAGATCATGAAAAATTATATTAAATAGTTAAATATGATTACTAATGGTCATAGTGGGCTGCGGTAAGATTGTATGTGGAATGATTTCTGAAAGTTTCCTGTGTATTTTGCAATCTTTCACTAAAGATTAAGAAAGAAAATGGATGAACTTCAGGGTTTCAAGTTCAGTTGTTCTGAAATCAGGTCAAAGAAACATGAAAATTCGGTGTTCATACCTCTTTGATTAGCTGTTACTGACATGTCATGGCTAGGGATCCCCAACAGGATTCTGACTGCCAGGGTTACAAAGACCCTTGCTAATGTATGCTAGAACATGGTGCACTTCAAGTAATCCACATTATTTTTGTGGCTTTTGCTAGACAACATAGTAATTGCAAGAAGAGTAACACTTAACTTTTTAATTTTGTGGAGAAGCTACACACACTTTGTACTTATTTGCTGCTTTACAGCGTTCTTCAAATCCTATTTGTATTCTCTGTAAAAACTTCCTCAGATGTATTCTAAGAAAGTTAAGCAAAGTATTCTAAGGAAGGATAACACATTTAATGTGTAAATATATGTGCCTTGAATTTTCTTTTACAGCATTAAATTATTGTATTGATATCAATTTTGTAAAGCAGTCATGGTGCAGAGGGAAAGCACAAATTTAGCACAAAAGAATACAAATTCACAAGAAGTATCAGAGACTGGAAACACAGACGAGTAGTGACGTTAATTATAGTTATAAGATATAATATATATATATAACTTTTGTTATACTTGTTTTATTGACTTAGAATCATAAAACTTGACAGTTACAATGACCTGGAAGGCAGAGTGAGGTATCAGCCTTCTAAGGATCAAATGAAAACATCCACTGTGTTAAGGACTGCTTTTTCTTGATTAAAACCCCACTTTTTTCTGCTTGAGAACTTTTCATGATAGAAAGATACTATAAGTCATGGGGCAAATGTTTGAAGTCTGTGAGATGTGTTTTTTAAATAGGCTGGAGAAGGAGATGACTCCTCAGATAAATCTAAATATTCAGTGTCAAACTCATACTGACTTGGCATACAAAACGAATGCAGAAAAAAAGTCTTATAGATGTCACTGTTGCTTATAATTCCAGTCCTAAATCTATTAGAAGGCAATACTTTAAAATTCCCCAGTACTATGTAGGCCTTCTCTCATCTATATTATTTGTAGGCTACTATGGTAAGTTAGTTGGTGGGTATTTAAAAAAAAAAAACAAAACAAGATAATGTATAGAGTATTTTAGTTTATTTCAGCATATTCTAGATATGGTTATAATTCTTCATAGAGTTCACTTGGTTTTATTTATATGTGTAAAATGAGTCTGAAATGAAGTACTGAGAAGGGCTGTGTTATTATGTAGACTACAAACCATTCACAGTAAAGTTTATTGCTTGTCTGAAATATCTGTACACTGATGTCCTTGTACCAGACTATATGGGCTCCCTCTGGTGGCTAATTTCTGTCATCTGGAATCATGATACACAGGGGCATCTAGAGTTTTAAGTTTTTCTGGTACAAATAACATTTCTTTCAAGCAGTAATGCTTTGTGAGCATCTTTTAATTCACTCAGGAACTTCTTTATGATGGCTCTTTTTGAACTGCTACCTAAATAACTTATCTAGTCAGCATTATAATGTACTTCTTCTGAATTTAATTCTTTTTTTCAATCAACTTAGAATTTACGCAATATTTAAGTTATATTTCTTATTTGTTTTCTGACTTCCATTCAGTGTAAAACAAAAAACCAAAACAGAGCAACAAAACTCAAACCACATACGCAGAGGTGCAAATCTTTAATTTTAGCTGAAAAAAATGTCACTTAATATAAAACATTGAGAAACAGGAAGAAAGCTGGCAGGACCAGTAAGGCTTCAGTTCAGAATTTGCTGTGTTTTGTGAATGTCTCCAGCATGCAGAGGAACCAGCACAAGCTCAAGAAGCAGGCCCATGTGATCCGTATGTGGTTTAAAAAGACCACATGCAAGGTGCTCCACCTGGGTTGGGCAACCCTTGGTATCAATACAGGCTGTGGGTGAGCAGATCAAGAGCAGCCCTGCCAAGAATGACTTGGGACTGCTGGTGGATAAGAGGCTGGACATGACCCAGCAATGTGCACTCACAGCCCAGAAAGCCAATTGTATCCTGGGCTGCACCAAAAGCAGTGTGGGCAGCAGGTCTAGGGAAGTGATTCTGCACCTCTACTCTTCTCTTATGAGAGCCCACTTGGAGTACTGCATCCATGACTGAAAAACAGGAAATAAACTCTCCAACCAGTTTTTTAGCTTAGAAAGCTGACATGACTTTATTCAGGTGCTTGCATGTGAAATCACTCCACTAAAATGCATGCCCAGCAACCTAACTGACCAGGTTATGTTCATGAAACTAATACATATTCATCACATTTCTATTAAATGTTCATTACGTTTCCTGAATACATGCATGTGCGCTAATTACTTTTGTGGAGTTATTTGGATATGAGTAAGGGTTTTTAGAGGGTCTTTGGTGATTGTTTGGGAGCATCCCATTCCCCAAATTTTCCTTCTATGGTTCCAGTCTTCTAATGTATCTTCTCTCCTTGAGGGTATCTCAAATATGTGGTCAGGTCATGATACACTTCTCTTATCATTCTTTGCTCTGGCATTCTATCTTTGTTCTCAAAGTAGTATGTCTACTACTACATATTAATCACTGAAATGGGTAAATAAAGAAGCTGGCACAAGGCTATTAGTCACAGATGTAGGGAGTTGACACAAAGCCACATTAATCTCTGGTATTTGTACTAAGCACTATATGGTAACCCTGGCAAACACTATTGTGCTAAAGTTAAAAGAGTTTTCCAACATATTCCCCCATAGAATCGTTTTTAAAGAAATGTAACTTGTAACACATCCAGGTCTGGGGTCTCCAGCACAGGAAAGACTTGGACCTGCTTGAGCAAGTCTGGAGAAGAGCCACAAAAATGATCAGAGGCAGGAGCGCCTCTCCTGTGAGGACAGGCAGAGAGTTGAGGTTGGCCTGGAGAAGATAAGGCTCCAGGGAGATTTTATTGTGGCCTTTCAGTACTTAAAGGGGCCTTACAAGAAAGATGGGGACAAGAAAGTAGGGCCTGTAGTGATATGGCAAGGAGTAATATTTTTAAACTAGAAGAGGGTAGGTTCAGACTAGATACAAGTAAGGCATTTTTTGTGATGAGGGTGGTGAAACACCTGAACAGGTTGCCCAGAGAGGTGGTAGGCACCCTATCCCTGGAAGCATTCACGATCAAATGGGATGGGGCTAAGAATAACCTGACCTTGTCAAGATGTCTCTACTCATTTCAAGCAGGTTGGACTAGATGATCTCTAAAGGTCCCTTCCAACCCAGATCATTCTATGACTCTGCTATGTTCCTGCTGTTAGGTCTAATAGCAAGTTTGATACCATTAGTTGGAAGATGCTTTTGTCACTCACATACTCATGTGTTGTTCATCAAAACTTGTTGCCACTTCTGCCGAATCAGTTTTTGTTTGTGATAGCCTGGAAGCCTGTGACTTCATATTCCTTGGAAAATTCATTTAATTCATGGCAGAAAATGTCTGCTCTGCTTCTCTTCCACCCAATTTATATGTTAAATAACTCAATAATGGAGATGATACCAGAATAATCCAATGAGCTCTAGCTCTATGTACTTAATCCTATAATAATCTGTTTAAAAATTGGTTTGTTCTAGTGTGCAAAGTTGATGCCAGAAGGCATAGAGACTGCTAAGAAATTCAAGCTCATATTTGTCTTAGATTTTATGTCTGAAATTGTCAAAATAATATCAAATGTCTCTTAAGAGATTAGTCAATGCCTATAAAGTTGTAGTTGATCATAATATTTTTTAATTATAGTTACTGAATTACTATGTACTCATGTATGGAGAGCTAAATGTGTGTGTTTGTTCCTTATTAGTTTTTGCCCGCTACACAGTTCACCCAGATGGCTCCATCCAGCCTGGCCTTGAACACTTTCAGGGATGGTGCATCCACAACTTTTCTGGGCAACCCATTCCAGTGTCTCAGCACCCTCACAGTGAAAAATTTCATTGTAATATCTAATCTAAACCTACTCTCCTTCAACTTAAGGCCATTCCTCCCTTCCTATCACTACATGTGCCCGTGAAAAGTCCCTGTCCAGCTTTCTTGCAGGCCCCTTTAGGTACTGACAGACTGCTCTTAAGGTCTCCCTGGAACTTTCTCTTCTCCAAGCTGAACAACCCCAACTCTCTCAGCCTTTCTTCATAGGACAGATTCTCCTGACCTCTGATCAACTTAGTGGCCCTCCTCTGGACTCATTTCAACAGGGTATTGTCTTTCTCATGCTGAGGACCCCAGATCTGGATGCAGTACTCCAGGTAGGGTTTCATGAGAGCAGAGAAGAGGGGGAGAATCTCCTCCTTCAACCTGCTGGCCTTGCTTTTTGTGGTGTAGCCCAGGATACAGTTGGCCTTCTGTGAGTGCACATTGTTGGGTCATGCTGAGCTTCTTGTCCACAAACATTCTGAAATCTTTCTCCCCCAAGGCTGCTTGTAGTCCATTCCCTGCCCAGCCTCACTTGTGCTCAGGATTACCCTGCCCCACGACCTTGCACTTGGCCTTGTTGAACTTCATGAGATTTGCACAGGCCTACCTCTCCAGCCTCTCCAGGTCCCCCTGGATGGCATTCCTGCCTTCTAGCGTGTTAACCTCACCACACAGCTTGGTGTCATCAGCAACTTGCTGAGGGTGCTCCCACTGACTGTGTCACTGACACATGTTAAATAGTGCCAGTCCCAATACTGTCTCCACACACTTCTGGGCGCTCTGCCTGTTAGCAGAATCGTGAAACACTAAGCTTCAGTTTAGTAAACACTTAGAAATCAAATTTTACTGAGGCTTTGATTAAACTGGTTTTTGATTCATTGAACTCAACTGAATTGATTATTTGATTAGAATAACATTTTATGTGGCTGTCTGTTTGCAGTGATGAGGGGTTAGTGCAAAGATTGGTGTAAACTTATGACATGCTTTTAGGTCTTTTGTGATTGCTTATGTGTGAGCATTTTAGTCCTGAATGTCCGTGAAAGGTACTGCTTAGGTGTTTTTTCCAAAGCAAATGCAGGAGTGTCTAAATGAGCTGCACCACAACTGGAAGGTAGTGCTGATAGTGTTAATGCACAGTTGTGCTCACTCCATGTTAATATTCCTTTTTAGTTAGTGTGTTGTGTTAAACTATATGTCTTCTATCTAAAGAAGAAGTGTACCAGGTGAATAAGATAAAGCAGGGGGGGAAAAAGGGGTTTAATAATAACTGTATCACTCCTAAAAAATTTTAGAAACAAGTTAGTCCTTTCCCAGAGCTCGAGAGGCAAAACAGGGGCAGGGAGTGTTGAAGCTTGCTTTGATTAAAGCTACTAGCTTTTTCTGTGCTTGAATAATGAACTCTGCTTTGAAAGAAAGACTTGAAACAGTGCTAGGTGTGGCATTTATTTTTTCTGTGGGTTTGTTTCATAACATAGTAGTTTGTAGAACTTACAAAATTCCAAGACACTAAACAGCAACAAATATATGGAAGTAAACACTGAAAATCGTTAATAATGACTTTTGAACAGCTCTGCAGGATGTCTTTGAACTTCTTTTCCACAAGGAAGAGTAACAAAGCAAGTATTTATTTTATGTTGTTATAAATGATTTTCTTTATATTCTTAAATATTGTGAACATTTTAGTGCTGCTGACAGTTGTGATTAGATGCACAAATAGCCTCAAGTGCTATTTCTCGAAGCTTGTGTCCACACCTAATTCTACACAGAAGGCTGACTGAGGAATGAGTTTAGTTTATCAACATAATAGTATCTAAGAGATTTAGGAAAGTAGTCTTTGTAAAGGAAGGCAGACCATTGCTATATTTCAGAAGTTAATGGAAGAAATTAGGTGTGGGTATCTTTTGGGGATTTTTATGAGAAGCTGGGCTTGAGGTAGATAAAAAAGTCTTTAAGGGTCCTGTGCTTTCAGTGTTTTCAATGTGGAGCTGCAAGCTTAAAAGCTGTACCAACAAATGTGTCTTAATTTCTGTCCTCAATGTCTTTTTTTTTTTTTTTTTCCACTTGCAAAAATTGAGTCACTTCATAACCAGCAAACCTGCGAAAACTTCTGTGGACTTTGGAAAGTCTCATCTGCCAGAATAGATTTTTAATAATCACATATATCTAAGTTGCAAACTTGTTTTAGGTTGTGATTTATGGATTTTTAAATGGTGGTGGTGTTCTGGAGAGGTATAAAGGTACAAGTTTTACTGAAAAGTCTCTTAATGCAAGTGGAAGGCTAATAGAATTGATAAAAATATCTTAGACAACATCTTTAGATACAACAGAGCAAAAGCTGTCATTTCAATGATCTCAGTAGGATGAAGTACTTTTGTGTCCACTTGAATTTTCTTGCTACAAAGAAATCAGTTGCAGCCTGACACTAATAGTTTTATGGGAATGTGGGAGGAAAGCAATGTCCATTTTAGTAACTTAAGTAGAAAGAATATATTAATTAGGTGATAGTCATCAGAAAATGCACTAGTATGCAGGATAGATTCTACTACGATAAAAAAATATTGAAGAGTTTTAAAACACCTGAAAATAGAAATAACATACTGAGATGCTAGTAAAGGAAATAAGGCCTGTACTTTAGTTACATAAAGTAACATAACCTTGTAAGCAATTAATATTTAGGGAGAGGTTTGCGATTTTTAACTAACTTATTATTAACTTACTTATTTTTCTTTTAAGATAGGAAATGTTCTTTTTTTTTCCTGTTGAAAAAAGATTTTTCTATCTGAAAAAATCTGGATACTATAAAATATACTGGCCTGGTTTTGCTCCTTAGGGTCACATTAAACGTATTAAGGTCTGACAGTGTCATGGGTTTAAGTTCAGAACTTCGGTAAGAAACCGTACCTCTCTTAGTTTACAGGGAGAATGTGTGACTGTTACAAAAGACATGCTTCTTTGAAGCAGTCTTTAAAGATGTGGGCTATAACTTTACATATTTACAATGTCTAGTGTTCCAAAATCTTATCTGAAAAGTACTTGAATGTGTCTGCATTTCTTTCATCACTGCATACTTGCATGGTCTGCCTTCAGCAGGTGAATCATGCACCATGCAGTCAGGCAGGGCCATTTGTTACAGATACTTATATTTATAGACTAGAATTATGCAATTCTGCTCTACTTAGTATTTTTTCCACACTGCCCATAATTTTCACAAGACTTTGCTACTTTCAACCCCATTTGATGGAAAAGTAGAGGTTTCAAAGACATTGTAAAAATGAGGAGTTTGCTAGAGAGAAAAAGGACCCAAACAAGTAATGTCATATAAGGGAAAGCCAGTTGAAGTGTTGTAAGCTACTTGTTTGGAGAGCCAGCAGACAGCTTAGTGTGTGTTTGTATGTGTTGTGTATGTTGACCAATCACTTAGCTTGTGAATAGTTAAAACCAGCCATATCTCACATCCTGTTGTTTATGCAGTCAGAAAGGACATATGAAGCTGGAGAAAAAGCAAGAGTAGAAGAGGATGAGGAAAGGGACTGGGAGTGTAACAGTCTTGGTGTATTAGCTGACATTATTTTGCTGCTCACAGACTTCATGCTTTCACATATCATAGCTGACATTTCCAGTGTTGCAGCCTAGCTGGACCTATAACTTGAACTATTTCCTGTCTCTTTTGAAAATTCTTGTGTTATCTGAGCAATAAAAAATATTTTGTAACTGATGTTTGCCACCTGTATATTTTAGAGGCAAAAAAATCTGGTTGAAAAACACCTTAATGATTATTTTGAAGCTACTCAGATTATGATGCTTTCCTGCTTTGTTTTTGCTCTGTAAGCCACATCGAAATACGGTCCCTTGAGTATAGTGTACTTGCTGTATTCACAGAGCTTGTACCCAGAGTATGAGAAAAGCCTGAGATGAATAAGGTTTCCTTTGATCCAGTGAACTGGGTGCAGGGCTGGAAGCCTAGTAACACAATCAGGGTTAGAATTGATTGCTTGTTTAGTAGATGCTCCATGGAAGTGCTACATGTTTTGCTAGTGATAATCATTCTTATGATGCCACTATCACCTCTGCCTCTTTTTTTAATACATATATATATATATATACACTATTACCATGCTATAATTTTATCTTTTCAACATGATTTGGTTTTTAAAAAGAAGGATTTGGTCAAACCTTCACCATCTCTAGAGGCTGTATAGCAGCTAGGTTGATATATTGTCCTGAGGATGTAGTAAAGAGTAGTCAAAAATTCATTGTTGAAGTGGAACTGTATGCATAGAATTAGGTTAAAGAATATGGTTTTACCAATATTATTTCAGTGTTTTCCCTCAGACTGACAGGTTAACAGACCAGTTTTATTTTCTGTCCCTTATCCTCTGTGTTAGGAAGAGCTGACCAAATTCATAAACTAACATTTGCTTGTGGCAGTCTGGTGCTAGCATGATAGATGTATCACATATATGTTATTTACCTCAAAGATAATAGCCATTCATCTTTAGTCTGCATTCCTACAAATAAGATATGTTTGAATTTGGGTTTGTTTCTTCTTTTTTTTATATGTAACATAAGAAGTCCTTTTCCAGGGAAAAATAAAATTCTTTTTGCCATTTTATAAAATTACTTCTCATGTTTGGACAGGCAATAAAAATCAAAGTTAGTGTTAGAAACAGTTTTGTTGAGACAATATATTTTGGCTTCCTGGCTTCTAAATTTGAAAGCTTGAAATTTTTTGCTAAACATGTCACAGGATCAGATGATAGCAAGAAAAAGATTGCTTATATGTTTGTGTACCTACAAAATTGACCTTTGTGATGCAGCTTGACATCTAAACACTAAAAGCAGTCATTTGTTTTGACAGCAGAATTAATTGAGGCTAAAACAGTTGAAATTCCACTTGTATCAAGCTGTTCATTAGGAATTGCTGTCTGGCTTTAGTGCTGTCAGAAAAATAACCTGTTCTGCTATGATTAAATAGCAGAATGATGGTCGGTCCACTGAATTTGAGAGAGAGGTTGAATAAACTTTCTACTGCGGAAACAATTCAGAAGTGACACGCTGCAAGGGGGGTCAGAATGTGCATTGATATCCAGCTGAGCTGTCAACTGGCACTGAGCCAGGCACGCAAAGCTTTGCCATTTGAAGCAGCATGCGAAGCATATGCAGTTTAAAAAAAATTGTCCTCCTTTCATGCATGACTTACACTCAGAGACAAACTTGTGTTTTTATCAAAAACAAGAATATGTTTTTTATTGTATTTGTAACTACAGGTACAGATTTATAGAATGTTTTTAAAAGCTTTTGCTTGAAACAGATATGTTAATGTTTATTTGTGTGCATGCATGTGTGTAAACTGATTCCTCAGGTTGCAGGGAAGGGCAGTTTTGGAGGGGGGGGGTGAGTGTCTGAATGCTTCCAGTTACTGAAAATGAAATGCAGTTAATACCAATATATGCTTTGGTGGGATAATGTTTCTTTCTGTCATGCATACCCCCCAAAAAACAGAAAGGACACTGTTTTCAAAAGCAGATGCAAATGTAAACAGCTTTTATTTGATTTGTTGACTTCTTGATTTGTTTACCTTTTTAGCTCTGCAGGATTTTCCAGTTCATTGATATACTTACTGGGGGCACTTTTTCAGGGTATGACATAATATTATGTTTTCCTTCCCAGTAATAGTAATTGACTTTTGTATTTGACTTGTTTATTTAAGAATCCAAACAGTAAAACCTTTTTTTCCTCTCTGTTGAGGAAACTACAAATTATTTTATTGTTTTGACCTGAGCAAAACATTTTCCCAGTGTCTCTCTCACACACATTTTGTGTGAGAGTTATGGAGATAGACTGGAAAACCTATAGCTAGGATTTTACAGAGAGAGGTTTTGTAACTGTTTTTTGACTGGCCTCAAGATAATTAGTGTCACTGTAGATAAATTAAGAAGCAGGTATTAAATGGTAGTGTCTGTAGTTGCCTTGTGTATACTCCGAAAAGTACTGTTCCCATAGATGTGGGCTAAGTATGTAGGAGATACAGTAATATAATTTACAGTGCAATTACATTTTCTCCATTTGTCTTTCAATAAGACCACTATCTCCTTATTGCTAGCCATATACTTTGCCTTTAGTGGCATGAAAGCCCACAGACTCACGTGCCACTTGTAACAAGAGAAACAGTACTTGTAGTTACTGAACAGTCTAGGAGATGCATCGCGAGCTGCAGATTCACTGGTGCTTAATTTATGCTGATGTCACTCATTGTAAGTTACGGGATTAACTAAAACGAAAATTTTCCATTTATTCAAAATACCTTTTGCCTTTTCCATTCCAGCAATGGAATTAGGCTCTTATTTTCAAGAGCCTAAGAACTGACCCAGCCCTGATGCATTTGCTTCAGTCTCTTGTCAAATAGCATCTGTCTGCCTTATATATTTGTGAAACCACCATTTGCTTTTTCTTCATGTCCTTATTTGTCCCAGCTGGTAGAATGCTGTGGCATTCAAAACCTCCATGCAGCTTGCATTGGAAAATGCTTTAGAGTGATGCTTGGAGGGAATGTTTACATACAGTTAGAGGAGCTTACTGATTTTTTTTATGCCTGCTCCCTTTGTAGAATATTAAATTTTCATTAGCATCCTGATAGCCAAGTATGTATTCTTGGCTATCTTGGCAACTGAAATCCCACTAGATATTTGTATCTCTTTCTATTATAAAGGCTAACCTTCCTTTATGCACTGTATTTATTCTTTTTTCTCCGTTCTGTGTGTCTACAGTATCAAATACATGTAAGTCTGTGTAGAGGTATTAGAGATGTTTAGGCTGTACTTACCAATATATGGATCAGTGTAACAACAGGCCAGACTTTAAAAGTTTTCTTGAGCCTGGAACTATCCATGCAACAGAATGTTAAATTGGAGACTTTTGCAAGGATTGGACTACATCTCCACTATAATTTTTTACTTACTCTGTTGAGTGTCTTCAAATGTCTTTTTTTTACAGTACTGCTTTAGTTTTAAATTTGCTTTTGTGTTCATATGAATGCTTGAGAACAATCTTCCTTCTCAATGCACGTTGTTTTCTTGTTATGAGAAAAAGAGCAAAGGAAATTTCAATGCTTTGCCTGCAATATTGCTGAATAGCACTGGTGTCAGCATTATGACCTGCATTGCAGTATGGCAACATCTAGATGGTCCTTCCAGTGTCTTGGGCTACCATGTGGCATGGACTTTGGTAAGTCCTCAACTTCAGCTCCACTTCTGAAATGTTTGAAGCAAGTGTTTTTATTTCTTTGGATGTTGCAATGGACAGTGAATCTGTTTACTTGCATCAGAAGTTTTAGACATTATAATCTTCCAGGTTTTGACCAGAAATCCTTGATGATGAAGCTTTTGCACTTCAGCCATTGGGCACAAGCCTGTTCAGATCATTTTTTTCCTAATAGAGGTAGTGCCTCCACCTTAAAAACTTTGTGTAGCTGTTACAAACATTATTGTGATACCGGTACATGAGTTTGCAAGTTTTGAGTTCTGCCTGTATATTACACCTCCATGGCAATATCCATTAATACCAGCCCACTGGTAATTTTTAACTATAGCAGCTTATGATCAAGGAATCAGAAGCACAGATGTTATGGCGCTTCAGAGAAGAAAGCTTTCTGAGTTGTTTGTTTGGGTTTTCTTCAGTGCTAGTGCAGATACTTTTATTTCCATACACATACACACAAGGACAGTGGGCAAGGCAGAGGGAACTTTTTAAAAAAAACATCTGAATTCCTTATTGGTGCTATGCTCCCATAGTAGTATGTGTGCCTAGGGCCTCTTGGCTGGCTAGGAGACTGCAGCTGGCTCTAGCAGAGGAAAATGTGGTCACAACACACAATTCTGGCTGGGCATACACTATTATTGCCTCTTTGAACACGAAGACATCTGTCCACAGGACACTCCAGCTGTTATGAAGGCTACTGAAAACTCCTCACAGCTGTCCTGTTTTCTGAATTGGTTCACTATAGAGTGCCACAGAAAATGTCTATTTCTGTAATGTTATTTTGCTTTAATAATACTGTGCCAAAGGAAAACATGGTACTCCATACATTCCTATATGCAGGCATATAGGAAGCAGAACTGTTGGGAGATCTGAAGTTACAGAAAAAACCCTTAAGAAAATTAAAAATGGCTAAAAATTTCACTCTGCTCCATTCAACAGGACAACTGTATGAATTTGCCTTTGATGTAAGCAAATGTGTTGTATTGGTGGGGATGTGTTAAATACAAACTTTACAAAACCAGCAAATATCTTTGGGCATCGGAGGAAAATGCTGAACTTAATTTATTGTGGATTTTGTTTGCGGATTAATTAGAGACATCCATAGGCATGAACTTCTGGGGTTCCAAAGCACAAAGGTCCCTATGTAAATTCGAGTTAGGTAGGAAATTAGCATCAAAAGATGATTTTGAATTGTAGCTGATTCATGTGATATCTGTGTGTTTCTGTACACAGGATGAATGTGTATTCAAATAAAAAGTTTATCAACCTGTAAAAAACCCACCTTCAGAAGCAAGTGTTTTAGGCAGGTGTAATTGGCAAAACAGAGGAAGTTGGATCTGTTGTTAAAGAAATTCTTTCCTTTCTGCTTATTTTAGAAATGAAAGTTAAAGATACTGATCTGAAATAAGGATAAGCTATACACGAGCCTCGAATATTTATTTTAATCATTAGTGTGAAAATCTTAGTAGTCTGGGGATCAGTCTTAGTAGCTGGAAAGGATAAAGAAAAAGATGGATTTCTGAAGAAGCTTGAATAGTTTATTCCTCTAAAAATATGTTTAAGTCTCAGTTATTTACAGGTTTTTTTTCTTTCTGTTTTGGGTGTGTTTGTGGTTGGTTTGGCTTTTTTGTTTTTCTTTTCCCAGCCAAATGGGAATATGTAGAGAAGCAAGAAGCAGAAGCAGCTGAATCATTTGCAAAGTGATGAAAAATGTGCTGTCTGAAACGTAGTGCTGAAGAAGTAATAGATTTGTTCTTCAGCTTCTGTATTTTATGGCATTTTACTGAATTTCTTGCTTAGTATCTTT
The DNA here is from genome assembly GCA_013399855.1 of Oxyruncus cristatus. NCBI lineage: Eukaryota > Metazoa > Chordata > Aves > Passeriformes > Cotingidae > Oxyruncus > Oxyruncus cristatus. Next base: position 48,542 of record VXAY01006186.1, read on the forward strand.
TGAACAATAGAGTTTAAACTCACAAAATGACATATTGATGAAATCAATGTGGAGATGTAGACATGTACAGTTCTCTAAAACTATTTCTCTGGATTTTTTTTTCTGGTTTTTGTTTTGCAAGATACCCTAGTTTGCTGATTTTTGGAGCATGGTGACTTGGGTTTACTGTGATTTCAGTAGAGAGCAAAGGAGAAGGGTTTGGAAGACCAGCTTAAAATGACTATGTATTTACAATGTGTAAGAGACTGAGAGAACTGTTAGGAATTTGCATCTTATCTTGTTATATTGAATAATTAGTCTTGCATTTGAAATTATTTAATAATTGAAATTTAAAGGGCTGTTGAGACTGCCATTTGAGATTTGTCTTTTCATATTCTGCTTTCAAGCACACCATTTGGAGACCAAACAATTTTATTTTAATTAATGGGCTATTGATGGGTTCTAGTCCCAGATTTTCATCCTGCTGCTAGTTTTACAAGCACTCTTTTTAGAGGTCTCTTTTTACTGATTGGGAAATTTTTGCAGACAAAGTCTAATTAAAATAAATACAAGTTAATACTTTGAGCCTGCCTTAATTAAAGAAAAAAGTCATTAGAACTGTTTTTTCCCCTCTGCCTTATCTGTAATGTGTCTATACATAAACTTTTGTGCACGCCCTCAAAGTGATTACAGAAAGGTAAGTAATAACCCCTGTGGCACAGTACTAGCATGCTAAACTTTTTCTTCTGTGGGTACAGCTGCAAACTACTCCAACATGTGTGGAAGAAAAGGTGCCTGCCTCCATGAGCTCTCTGGTTTTTTTTGCACTTCTACAAGTGCTGGTATGGTTCTGCCATTTCCTGAACAAGGTCCTATGGAAATTCAGGTGTTTTTCTGCACACTTTCTTCTTAATATGACTCTAAGAAATTTTAGACCTGACCAGGCTGAATGAATGTGGGTTAGGACATCACTTTGCAATGGCAGTTGACTGTCACATAGTGTCAACTGTAATTTAATGAATTTATTTAGCTACAGAAATTAACTCTTGTTCGCTGCTCTTTTTTGGTCCTGTTGAGACTTAATGATTTTTTTTTAAAGTTTATCTTCTTTATTGCTGTGTTTAAGCTTCTACGTGCCACTTTTAACTGTGTAGGTAATTGGCTCTGAAGAGGAAACACTAGAACTAGCAATGCAGAGTTAGCAAAAGTGTGAATCTCAAAATTAGGGCTATAGATGTGCTTTTCTCCATTTTTATTTTTCTTTATACAACTCTTTTTCATTAAAAGAAGATAAATTGAAAACCTTACACTAATACTGTATTATATATGCAGTTTTGAATGAGAAGAGGACACGAGTTAAATGTTTTGTGTGGTTCTAATAGCATAGGTAATTGAATTGTATTTAGATGATGGGTACTAGTATTTCAGTTTTCCAATATCAAAGAGTCAAAATATTGCTTTACATGTATGAGTTTGCAGTCTCTTTCGCCACTGGCATGGTAATTGTGCTTTTCAGTTGCCACCTAAATTTTTAATGACATCATACTGAGATTTTCAGGAAATATTAGTAGTCATTAAAATAGATTCAATTTGATCTAATGTTTATCTTCATTGTCATTTCTTTAAGGCCCTATTGAATTCGAAGAATGCAACACATCCAGTGTAGTTGAAGGTGAGTTGCCATAGCATAGTTATTTACATGAGAATGCTATGAAGCAAAGAGTACTCGGTGTGTGAATCTGTATAACTTTGAAGTTCTCTAGTAGACTGAAAAGCAGTTTTTCTTTTGGAAAACAGAATTCAGTGACAGTAAGACCTATAAAACCTATATAAGACTAATGCACAAGTGTCAGAGAATTTTAGTGTTTCTTACAACTATATTTTGGCTAAGCCCTGTCTTTGCAGAGGTTTGGATTTAATTCACTTATGATTGTGTTGTAACTTAATTTACAAGTGTCAAAACATGACCCAGGCTCTTCCCATTGTTACCATGTTAGTTATACCAAGTTTAATATAGTGTTATGGTTGCCAACTCTTTCTTTGTTGCCATAGCTTATTTTGCTTAGGGGATTGTTCTAAGTGATTAAGAACTGCATTATGTCCATAAGCTATGTATTTACTTGCAGGACAGAGGAGTTGACAGTATAACTGTAGCATATAAAAACTTCTAAGTTGCCAAAGTTGCAGCTGAGTCCTAAAATCTCTTTTGACTGAAGCAAAGAGCATCCGTGTTCAGAAATTACTCTCATGCTTTGTTTGCCATTGTTTTGGGCTGCATAATGCACAGAAGGAAAATAAAATAAAGCCTGGACATTTAAAAAAAATGTTGGAGCAACTGATGTGCCTCCGTATATATGACTGACTCTACAGCTGACTGATTTGAGAAGTTTTGAGTTATTGAACCCTGAAAATTTAAAAGAGGGGAGAGATTGCACTTACGCCCTGTGTAGTGTATTTCTATAAAGGGGAATATAATAAAGTGCTTGAATTGTCAGGTGTTACATTTTGGAAACCAAATTATTTCCACCATTCTGCTCAAAAGCATGCTCTCAGTAGTATCATGCATCAAAACAAAATTATAGAGTAGTTGGATCAGATGCTTGCACTTAGCCATTTTGTTCGGCAGTCTACTTCGCTTAAGCAAACATCTTGGAGAAGCAGATGTGACAGTAAGTCTGACGGAATATTTAAGTGTATTTTAATTTTAGTACATTAAATGGGAATGAAAGTAAACTTTTTTCAATACTGTAGCTATATGTATCCAGTGCTAAGAGCGGGAAAGAAACAACAGAGGGGAACCATGATTCCAGTCTCTGTGAAAACCAGTCTTAGAGCTGGCTACAGCACTGGGAAATCATGAGCTCAGCATCAGTTGGAAATCCAAGAGACAATCTCCTTTTTATCCTTTTTTACCAAGATCCTACTTTTGAGGAAAGACAGGAGCTTGCAGTTGCTGGGAACATGTGGGGAAATAACAACAGGGTGTTGAACTGCAGTAGCTGGGGAAGGCAATGTTCTGTTTCTATCCAAGTGCATTGGCTATTCAGGATCACCTGGACCAATAGCTCCTGTTGAGTTTCCGTGAGCAGAGTCCTGTTTCTCAAAACTGCCAATACATCTATTGTCTATTAAAAAAACACAGTCTGCATACCCAACTTGGAGGTGCAAATCAGTTTTATAAAAACTTAGGTTATTAATGTGAACCATAGTTAGAATTTATTTTTTTATTTGGTATATTACTTAAAACAAATTGTAACAATGTTCCCTTAGTTTGGTTCCATACCTGTCTCCACTGTTAAATTTTTATAACAGCTGAGGCAGCATTTAAAACATTGGTATTCATATGTACCTCTGTTTCATATTGCTAAACGTGTATTTATCTCCTTGATCTTTAAATGAAAAGTGTTTGTTCTGTAGGAATAAAACCGCGGAAGAGGAAGCCTTTTGGTTTATCAGGAATAATGAAAAAAGAAAAAGATACTGAATCTGTGTAAGTATTTTTCCACCCTAAAGCTGGGTCTTATATGAAAACTAGTAAAAGCATGGGAGTAAAAATCAGCTGATGTTTAACCAAAAAAACCAGGTTTATAACTGCAATTTAAAGGAATGCAATGAATATGAAAACATCACAGCTATTTATGGGTTTTGTGACCAAGGATTTTAAGGAAATAACGTAAGTGAATTGATAGTAGTCTAGTCTTGTTGCATTCTTTCCTGTGCATAGGTAAATAGTTTTCCCTTCTTCTATGTTTGAGTGTTGTAGATAATGTAATTTCCATGTGTGCTCCTAAGAAAATAATAGCTCTGTGCATGGTAAAATTACTGGATGCCTGTGTGTGCAGAATTGAAGCTTTCAGTTACTCTTCCATTAGAAGAATATATGGTATATAGTATTGAAGGAGAGAAAAATCTTGGAATGTTTTTGCAGTACATCATGAGCACACTCTCTGCTCAAAGACTGTCAATCTAGCTCAGGACTGATGTCCCAGGTATAGCCTTTGCCATGTTCTTTGCATGTGCTCTGTCTCCCAAGAGTTAAACTCTCCCGAAAGTGAGTTTGAATAATAGTTCTGAGACGGATTGGTCACAATGTCTGTATTAGTAAGTATGGTTACTGTATTTCAGTGTATTTTTTTCACAAGTTCTACATGTGTTTCCTCAATGAACATATTTAATTTAACAGAAAATAGCTTACAATTTGACAAACTTAGCAATATAGAAATATTCTCAGAGGCAACATCTACATACATACTTCTTAAAATTACTTTTAAAAAGTTTTTTACCAACCGTAGGGTTTTTTTTTTACATAATGCTGAAAAATTCATGACCTAAGAACAGCAGGTGCTCATAGTATTTTGTTTCTACAAAAACGAACAGATTCTGAGGGCAGAAAGAAAAAGGTATGATGGCATGATATCAACCTCTGTGTAACACGTGACATGGGCTTTTGCAGAGATTCTTGCATTATTCCATGACTTCTAAATGAAATAGAAAATCACAGATAAATAACATAGTGCTTATGTAAAACACTCTAATACTTTTTTATAATCTCTTAAAAAAAATGTCATTGCTAGTCTATATTGTGTCTGATTTCATCTTCAGCTGATGATCCTGTTAAAGATTGCACATAATAGAAGTACGTCAACAAAAATTTCTCTGCACATAGAAGTCAAGTCCTCTCTTAGTCTCTTGTTTTATTAGTCTATACACTTGTTTAGTTTGTGTAGGGCTGGTTTTCCACATCTAGAAAAACTCTCATGATTAGTAGGCTTTTCTGTTTATCAAGACAGTTTTTAAACTATTGACGCCTGAACTGGTGGTGTGTCTAGTAATGCTTTTACACGGGGAAATACCATATAGGGTATATTCTGTTGCATATTGCTATACAGTTTAGCCAAGGATTTCACTTCTTTTTCTAACCACTGCTTTGCATGATTTGGTTGTTCTAGTTTTTATCTACAATTACTTCCATTCATTTGCCTCGTATTTCACATTTCTCAACTTGTATTGGACTTCAGTCTGTCTTGTTTGAGTACAGATGCCTTTTGAAACTGCATGTCTCTAGAGAAGTCTAAGACTTTTTCTTTTCAAGCAATAAAATAGCTTTCAGAATACCTCTATTGCTATGAATTCGGTTTAGCCAGCAGAGGGAGATAAGATGTAAATCAACTAGAAACTTGGTAACATATGTCCTGTTTTGTGTGAGGGCTTTTAGAGGAGGTGAGGTCCTTCATCTGTCAGTTCCTTAACAGGCTGTACTGAATTTCATACTAATGCTTCCGTGATAGCAAGTTTTTGTAACTGTTTTTAAGGCAATGTAGTAAAACCTGTATTTTCTCTATTTAACCCATTTAACTTTTCAGAGATGTTTTGGATTGCAATAAATTTGATTTTTTTTACACCTTCTTTTTTCTATAAGCGCATGTTTAGGATGTTCAGATTGGTAATATAAAAGCACTGTTGTTCAGTTACACCATCACTTACAGCTTTATTTGTCAGGATGCGAATTAGAGAGGACTTGTATGCTACTCAAGAATTCCTACATTCTATAAATGGAATTGTTTCTGCTTTTTTAGAACATCAGAGAGAATCAGTGTTATTCAGTATTTTAAATACTATTGCTTTAATTGAAGTTACAGTGGAAAAATGTAACAGTTGTGAATAATGTACTTGCAATCCCTGCCTTTCTGCAGACAACTTTTTTTATATTTCTTCAAAGTGCTTACTCAGAGGGTACTCAGTTATTTTTTTCAGCATCTTCTAGTACTTGACTGCAACTGTGCTTGACAAATACATACCAAGAATGAAATTCTAAAAGAGGAAGCTTTGAATTCCTCTAAGAATAATCTTAATTTCTTTGGGAACTGGCTATTGTCCAAAATGTTTTGCAATTGTATGTGGACTATTTCATTAAGGTTGATGACTTCTGCTTGTTTCACACATCAACTGTGGAGACGTGAATCTTAAAGTATATTCATCCAGAATACAGTGTGGTAGTCATCACTTTCCTTAACATTATTTTTTAATTTTTTTTTCCACTAATATGTGAGTTTGCTTTTTCATAATTTCTCTTGAGTTTTTCTTTTGCAGTGTTTTAAGCATAAACTGTCAACTATTTTTTAAATCTCATTCAGTTGAATATGGATTATTAAAGTAAAACTTTCAATAGTCTGAGTGCCAAAGGGGTCAAATGCACGGGTTAAAATTAATTGGAAATATTAAAGGAAGTACTTTTAACTGTGTGAATAAAAAAACTTGAGCATTTTATAAATGTAAATTTCCTTTTTTTTTTTTCTAATAGGGAGTGTCCAGATGCAGACTCAGTTGTAAGTACTCATTTCCAAAAAAATGCATATGCTAATATTAGCAAACACTACAATCTGATAAAACTTAACTTACATACAGTCCCTGAAATGCATTGTTTATCTGATAAAGGATTTAGTATTTTCATAGCATACCTGAAGTGTTAATCTTGCTCAGTACATAATCTTCAGCAGTATATACAAACGCATCAGTAACATTCGAGTACATTTCGAGTGCAATCACATTTTGAGTAACGTTTTTGTTGCCTAATAATTTTAGGTTTTAGGCAAGGTGTTTTTACTGCAAGTATATGTTACTTTATTCTTCAAGTTAATAGTTTGAATTCCTTGGTTAATAGATTTTAAGTAAGAAGAATGTTCAGGTTGTTGTGGACCTAACTTTGTATCATCATATTCTTCTTCTTACCACTGCTAACTTTGTAAAATCCTACTAATGTTAATGGGATTCTGCTTTACCACTGGCAACAGTGTAGGAATATACTCTATAAAATATGACTTTAGATGCACTTAATTAACGGTCTGCTTTTCACTGATATTAGTTTGATATGTCTTACAATTTTATTTAGTAAATTTCAGTAAGTGACAAATTGCAAATTAAATTGATATGTTAATGATTTATTTATTTCCTTAATTGAATCTTTTTATTTAAACATGTACGTTCTCTTGAATTAATGTGTAACAGATATTGTTGCTCCCTATATAGCTGTAGTAGAGAAAAATCAACAGAATAATTTAGTGATTTTCTGTAGGCTAATTTGTTTTCCAGTTCATTTATTTAGATGCCAATTTAGATACTAATATTATACAATTTAAGTTTTAAAGTTCACTATTTTGTGGATTTTCTTCTTTGTATTTAATAACTGGGAGGTTTTAGTACCTAATATTAGAACTTCTTTTGAGGAACTTGATTTGAAATATCTACTGGAACCATTCTTCTAAATAGGGAAAAGTAAGTTTTGCCACATAACAAAACCATATACCTAAGAACAGATGTGTAATCCTCATCAAGATATTTTATACTGTGCAGTCATCTTGACTTGGAGCAAATTTCTTTTCTTGGGTACATTTAAAATAAAGTAACTTTGGAATTATCCTTACAATTATCAGGCTTTTCATGGAAGTAATATCATTTGACAGTTAGGTTGAGTCACTGGAGTGAACTGCAACTGGGTTTGACTTGCAGTGTTTATTTTCTCCTTTGCTTATTTTGGTCTCCACGTTTATTGAAAATAATTAGTTAAAAAATTCAACTATAAGTTGTTTTGACATTCTTTCTGGCTGCATGAGGCACTCCATGTGATCACAAGTTAATTATTCTGTCTTGATGTAAGTTACATTTTGTTTTTTAAAAAGAACTAATTTTCATAGTGTCTATCAATAAAAACTGATGCTTTTGTTGTATTTTCCTTTTTTTTTTCCCCCAACCCAATACTTTATGGCTGCATTTGGGATTTAAAGTTCAGTCTCTGACTTCTTCTTGCTTTTTACAAGCAATAGTATTATTCTGAATATGGTGTTAGAATGCTGTAATAAACAGACACCATTACTGTAATTTTTATGGAAACACAAGGCAGCATACCACGTATGAGATTTTATTTCACCCCTTACAAACAAGCACCCCAGAGTGCTTTTATGTTTTATGGTTGGAGTACTATTCTGGAAGGTCTCATTTCAAATGTTGTTCATTTTTCTCAACTTCTACTTTTACATTTCCTTTCTGTTTAAATTTTCAAACTTGATCTAAATAGTTAGAGCCATCTATATTATTGTCTCTGTGAGGATTTTTTTTGTATGGACCTCTGCAATAAATTACACATTTCAAGAAATAGAACTTGGAAAAGTACTACTGAAAAAATGAATTTTAAAGCAATTATAATTTTTGTTTGATTGCTAGGAAGTGCTGAGGATCAGACCTCAGAAAATTCAAATTAAGATGTCTCAGTTACAATTTTGGTCAGTTTTGGTCACTCACAGAAAACCTGTCTGGCTTATATATCATTAGCATGATCATTTTTTAAAAAAGGCGGCTTTTATTTGTCATGAATTTAAATTGTGTGAAAGGACTATCAGAGGTAACCATTCTGCAGTTATTTATAATTATAGGCACTGAGGTAAATACACTGACATTTTAAAAATTAAGAATTCGGCAATAACTGACTTCAATACATTATCTACCAGTTCCATGTGTACTGTGCATCTTTGAATGTACAGTGTATATTCAATACCATTATGGCCTTCTCACTAGTCCAAAATGTATAATGCAGTGTGTTTGAATTTGTATTCTCTGTTTCCAAAAAAAACAAAACAGTGAGACATCCTTAAAAATGTCTTTTGTCCCAAAATGGAAGTTCTCAAATTTATCTGTGGCAAACCATCCACTTATGCCTGTCCTTTTTGTAGCTGCCAGGTTATATATATTTGAAAATAAACTAATGAAATATTAATTACTATAAGTACTTCTTTTTGTAACTGCTGTAAGTTTTCATGTGCTTCTGAGTAGGAAAGTAGATTTGGACTGAGAACTGTTATTTGTTAAAAAGGTTGACCGCTTCAATAAGCAGTCACAGTTTAAATATAGGTGACAGTATCTCATGAGATTTTAAATTTCTGGGGGTTTATATGTGAGTCTACACATGTAACTTCCATTAAGCTAAGCCTTAGAAGATCAACGGTGTGAGCAATAGAAAGAGATAGCAACTGAAGTCTGGCTCTGTACGTGGTTTTTGCCTAGAAAGTTTTTCTAAAGGCTGGACTAATTGTCTCGTTTCCCATGGGTTTGCCATGTCTCTAGGAAGACAGGAGCTCTAAAAGAAACTTTTATTTTGGGGAAGCATTTACAGCGTTCCACTTGTGTCCAGTAAGATCTGAATTGGAATTGCAACCCTTCTCTTGGTTGGGATACTTGCTGATCTCCTTCTTCTACTTGACTGCATATTTTCATGAAGAGTGTAGTAATGTAATTATCTTTGAGTTCTCTGTTCTGTCTGTCAAATCCATTTGAAATTGTCCAGTAAGTTCAAAAGTAATTAACAGGGGAGTCACAGATGTACAGAACATAATGCTGAAAGTTTTCTTCATGGGAAACTGAAATGCAAACATATATCAAGGCATACAAGACTATTCATTAAACTCTTACATATGAGTTTAGCAAAACTACAGTTGTGTAGAATTATAGACTGTTTGTATTGTTTTGGAACCACTGAATTCTAATGGAGGAACACAAGTGTATTTAGTGAAATTCAGATGTTGTTCTTTCTTTGCGTTTTACAGTGTTTCATTCTGGCATATTTTGAATAGCTACCATTGATACAGAGTACAAGGCTTTCTAGTCACAGCACAAGACCGGGACACATTGAATACCTGTTTTTCTTTCTTTCTGCATTTCTAACAATGGGAGAAACTGATTGACTACTCTCTTCTTCTGTGTCTGTTGGGTTAATAGGCACCCTAAGGAGAAGAGGCCAGTAATATGCCTCTGTCTCAACCTAAGGATATGCCAGAGTCAAATTTACATCTCAAATATGTCAAAAGTGGAGAGGCTTTTTGTTCCCTTGTTCCAGCCTATGAGCTTCAGCTGCTTACTTTGAGTCCACCTCACTCCATATTTGGATTACAGGAAGTCAATTGAGTTGTGGCAGAAAAAATAGTGAGCTGTTCAGCTGTGCTGTGTCTTGAAGCACACCCTGAGGAAAACTTGATAAGAAGCTCTCATAACCACTTAGTTATCCCAGGACAAGAGAAAGTGGAAAGAAATCAAGCTGAAGCATAGTGAAGGTTCTTCACTTCTTGACTAATGACCCACCTGTAGGCAGCACTAGTGTTGCAGACAAAGGGCCAAATAAGGTAGCTACACTGCGATATCCTCCACATGTTCCTTTCTTGTCCATTGTATGCAGCCCAGAGACACTAATGACAGGGTAATGGTGTGACTTCTTCCATTGCTTCTGGGTGACAGATGGGACAGAGCAAGGAAATTAAAGTATTCACCAAAACTAAAAAAATATGTTTTGTCAATAGAATGCTTAGTTCTCAAACTTTTTATACAGGCATTTTTATTCTATTTATTGAAGTCTTGTTTTTTCTTTGAAAATTTATTCACCCTAGAAAGCTCATAGAATATACTCAAAGAGAGAGTTATAGGACCTAAGACCTAAGTTTTTAGTGTATGCTTAAAGCTATATAAGACCTCAGTTAATGTGTTATATTACATCTGCAAACACAGGGAAAACTTCATGTGTTTTATAGCTACATGTTTAATGTTTAATAGAACCTCAGAGAATGTAAAACCTTCAAATCCCATGCATATTGAACTTTTTTTTTTTTTTTTTACTGCAAAGACTACTACAAATGTTTGTGTAGTGGGCTAACCCAGACCTTGATCCCCATCATATTAATAACTACTCTTACCAAAGGCCAGAGTTTAGAAAGATCATCATCTTCTTTTGTGTTGAAGTTCAGAAATGACACAGGTATACATGGAGACTGTGGACTTTACCTCTGATCAGCAGCACAGGCAAATCAGATTGTGTCTGTATTGTGTGCTCGATACTTAAGACACGCAGTTATCCGTGTAGCTGTAGGAGTGTGAAGAAGAGAGTAAAAATGAGTCAAGTAGATATAAATGCCTTCATTAACATCAGATTCACGAGTATATGTCTTTCTCAAGATGCTGTCGTCTACCACTGTTACAAAACATAATTTTTAAAATAAAATTCTGATGTTTCAGAGAGCAGAACCGTTCACCTGTTCAATCATTCAAAATATTGAAAACAATATTTTGAAATTACTACTTATAAGATTTTGAGTACTGTTTTGCTTGTACATGACACAATTTGTCTGTACAAAGGCACATCCAGTATCTGTTCTATCCATTTCTTCTGTTGGTTTACACAAAAATATGAATTCAGTATCTCATTAATTAAAGTAGGTGTTAATGATCATAAATTCATACAAGATCAATCTGAATCGCTGACAAAGCTGGAAATACAATGCAGATGATTTTTGACTCTGCATACACTGTGTAGAGTCTTATGTTTTAAATTACATATATTTAAAATTTAGGTATACAGAAAAACCCCACACATTAGGTTTTCTGCACAGAGCTAGTAAAAAAGTTTTAATGTAGGCTCACTGAAAAGAAGTAAGGAATTTTGTGCTCCCATGTTCAGAACTTAAGCTGTAAAGTATCCAGCTCTATTATGTATATGCTAACTTTGACTTTTTTTGTGAAGTTATGAAAACAGACTACATGGTAAAGGGCCATTGCTGAGGAATAAATGATTCAAGTGTCTTTGAAAGACTAGAAAAGGTAGATACTTTTAAGATTGTAGTGCTTTCTAAGGACTTACTTCATCCTAGAGATTATTCAGTAACTTAAAAATAATGCAGTGAAAAGAACTTCTACGAAATAAGTTTTCTCACAATTTTATATCAAAATAGCCAAATCTGCCAACCATGCTGAGCATGCTGTGTGCCCAGGAATAATATCCCTTACATATATGGCCCAGCTGCAGGAAAAACTAAATGTTGTCTATTTAAAGATTTTTATTGGTTTTCAATTCATCTTAACCGTGAATGATCCTGATCTATTGAAAATTGTCTAGTGTGACAACTAAAATAATTTCAGGATTAAGAATTTGTAATATTACAGAAAAATATACCTACCCTCTAGCTATATGTTTTGGTTCTGTTTACTTTGATGTCAAATTTCATTAGTGTTTTTTGGTATATAAACAAGGTCAGCCTGAGGTCAAGCGTAGCTAAGAACTCTGATTTGAGCAAGTAGAGCTAAAGTACTGGACCGTGTGATTGTCCTCTTATTACTTCCCTTTTTTTTGTTGTTCTTTT
>VXAY01006193.1:0-24177 GCA_013399855.1 Oxyruncus cristatus
CTTTGAAAGACTAGGAATAATTTCCTACACATGAAGTTATGGCTAAATCTAAAAGCTGAACTACTGAAAAACTAAACTGAACCTAAACTACTGCAAAGTTCCTTTGTGAAGTTGTAAATTAAATGTTACAGACCATGGTTGACTCCACTTAAAATAGTTTGTTTGCATCTGAGGAATAAATATGTATCTTTTCTTACCAGCCTATCTGTTCCTTCAGTTTTTCAGATCCCTATGTTACGTATTGTTTAGACTGTGGAAGTTGTTTATGTCACTTGTTTCTGTGGATTGTAGTGTATGTTGGATGTTGTCTTGTTTTTGTAGCTGAGAGCAATCTGGATGCTCCATAGGTGAAATATGAATGGTGGGGTTTGGGGTTTGTTGGTTTTTTTTGGTTTGGGTTTTTTTAATTAGTCTTCCTTGGACTTTGCTAGAACTACCAGATGAAATTGGTGCCACTGGATAGAACTTGCTGCAGTTCTGTGCAGTGGACATATTTTGCTGTATCTGTAGAGCAAATTTAGGCCCCAGTTAGGAAGAGCAGAGAGTTCCATGCAATGAACTTCTTGTAAATAACTTCTTGCTTTACTCATTTATCAGAATGATCGTGATCCTCGCTTGAGAGAGAGAGCAGTTGCCAGAAATTCTCTGTTAGACCAATATGGCAAGATCCTTCCTAGAGTTCAAAGGAAGCTGGCTGTAGAGAGAGCCAAGCCTTATCGTTTGCCTTCATCAGTCTTAAGAGAAGGTAATTTTTAGAGGGGGGGCAATATTGTGGTCAACCAACCATCACTTTGCTTACACAGGGCTGATATTTTTTCTCTTGCTTTACAGTGTCAAGGCCAAAGCCATTATCAACAGTAACACGACAGGCTAATGCAGGAAATGTGCATACACGAGCAACTTTCATCAGTAAAGTATTGTCCAAAATTGGAGAAGTATGGTTAGGAAATGAGCAAAAACCAAACATTTCACAATATGATAGGTAAGCAGCCGTTTCATGAATTTTAGTCTTGAGCTACATGTTTGGACAAGGGAGAAGGAGGAGAGAAAGAGCAAGAATTCTGTTTGAATTATGTTAGTGTTTTGCTGGAAAGGTGAAGGTGAATAAAGCTTTGTTTTCTGTTTTTGCGTAAACCACATATTTGAGAATCAGTTCATCATAAATAGTAGCTTTTCTGCTATGATAGTCCTATCTATACAAATGTATATATTTACATTATGGTAAATGTGTTTACAGTGTTTAAAATAGCTGAAACTCAGACTATCATCAAGCACCATAAGGCAGTTGGTGTACGTATGTTGATAGACTTGTGTGATCACATAGTAATCTTTTACCATTTCCTGCCCAGTTTCTGCTTTTTTTTACTTAAAAATAAGCAGAATTTTGAAGAGTGGAAAAGAGACTCGTAGTTGTCAAGTGATGGTCCTACAACTGATAAGATCAAATAAACTGGAATTTTGGTATGTCTGGACTTTGAGGGAATGAAAGTCAGTTACATTTTCCTTTTCCTTCTAGTCCTAGAGCTACAGAACCAGCAGTCATTACACATCCTCTCCCTGGTACAGAGTTACCCGATGCATTTCTTGGGACACCTGTTACAAAGTTTTCTCAAAAATGTTCCAGGTATAGAAGATCTAGAGACTGTATGTTTCAAAAAGTTGTTTCTTATATGTATGTGTATATGTGTGTAATTTTTGTGTTTACCAGAGGTTCTGTTGCATTTAGTTGTGTATCTCTTAAAGAAAAGGTCAATTTAGTGACACAATTAAGTGAAAATAGGAAGTGGTCCCTGACTGAAATGTAGATGAGTTTTCTCCTGAACTGAGAATTAGGCCACTTGTGCAACTTAAAATTGGGTTGCTCTTATGTCAGAGGCAGGGATCTAGGAAATTAGATATGAAATGTAAAGAAATAATTAAAAAACATCCCAGAGTACCTGTCATTTGTTTGTGGGCCTAATGCATCACCCCAGCAGCAAGGCTTCAACTGTATTTGTTGTTCATCGGATGTTTTTGTTCTGTGTCATCTCAGATGAACACAGCATGATTATTTCATTTATGTTCATAGTTTAAGTTGTGTGTTCTAACAGATTGCTGGATTTGGTGGTTCGTCCTGTTCCTTCCTGTTCAGCGGCACAGGATGAAAGCTGGCAGACACCGTGCAAAGCTTCTACTTCTTTTGTGGCATCCAGCCCACTGAAATCAAATACGCATCACTCCATCTCTCAAAAGAATTTTCCAAGAGCATCAGAGCTGAATTTACTGGAGACTCCTCTTGTGGTAAAGGTTTGTATTTTAAAAAGCTGGTAGCAGCCAACCAAAAGCTTGTGAGCTTTGTTTAAAATGAAGCTATCAAAGTATTTAATAGGAACACTGCTGGATTAAAATTGCAAGATATTTTCAGTATGCATGTGGTTATTGTATACACAGTCTTTCTGGAAGCAGTAAGCTGAGAACAGTCTTGAAGAGGGAAGTTTAATTCTCAGTTAATTGTAGCAGTCACCTTGACCCATAGCTTTGACAGATACACTTGTTTTTATTCCATGGAACAATTAATCTCTGAATTATAATCTTTTTCTTGTTATGAAATACCACCCATACCATTGAACCAGCTTCTTTCTCCTGCTTTTTAAACCTTTTCAGTACTGTAAAATATTTCTGAGCTGAGTTAAGAAGACCTGAACACTTGTACGTGAGGATGTGTAGGTACTTACACAGCAGTGTCACTTCATGTCATGCGCAGCTGATTAATTAGTGAAGAAATAAGCTGTGCCTGTTGCTTTGCTGAGTTACCATGTTGGACACAGCAACTGGAAACGCTGCCATGTGGAATAACAGTTGATGTTGTGTACCTTTTGGAAAACTAATGTAGAAATTGCAGATTTACTGGGATAGAAGATAACATTGCAGACAACAAGGTGCCATATTCTTGTTTCTTCCAGAAATTAATTTGAAAAATAACTTCTTTTTGTTGGCATTAAAAACAAACCAAAAGAAACATAAGAAGCATGGGTTTTTATCTTTAAAATTTTTGTACCTTTGTAAAAACAGTGCAGAGGCAAAACTTTCTCCCCCCTGCTGCTGTAAACCCAGTTTGTAATTTAAGCTCATACTTTTGACAACTGCAGTTTTGTGTTTTGAAGATTTAACTGTTTTCAAATTAAATGTTTTTATTTCTGTTCCTAGAGAGCTAAAGTTTTGGCCGCATCTTCTTCTGGTTTTCCTGGGTTTACTCCTCAGTCTATTCTCAGGTCCAGCCTTCGCACTACACCCCTAGCAACTCCTTCTGCATCTCCAGGACGATCAGTTACTCCTCCACTACGAGCAAAGGAACCTAGAATAACTTTCAGGGAAGAGAATTCTAATGCAAAGTGGACTGTTGGGGTAAGCTGGGCTGCAGTTAGTGATTTTTGCAGTTAAATGCTGTGATTTGCTTTAAAGTTTGCCCATACTCTTTATACTGAGAATTTGGATTGCGAATCAGAATGGCAGAATTTGGTAAAAAAAGGTTGTTATGTTAGACCTTCTGTTCATGTGCCTGCAAGTTTGTTATTATTATTCATAATAAATGTCAGGAACCTTGGTGTTTTTTACTCAGGGATTGTTAGGACCTGTGCTTGTTCAAACTGCTAATTCAGTTTCCAACTGTACCTTTTCAAATGGTGGTGTGGCAGGAAGGTAAGGAATATATATTGTTTGGGTTTGTTAAATTTTGTGAATTAAACATCTTGGCAAGCAAGAAGTCATAAGCTGTGTTGACTTCCTGCCTGTCATTTTGCAAAGCTGAGTTTACTTAAATTATGGTAAAAGAGACCCCCTATGAAGAGAGCTGTAGTGTTGTCTGTTCTCTAGCCCTAAATTTCTCATGTTTGCTTCTCGCCTTACACCATGGATAGCATCCGTCTGGTTTTCAAATGAAGTTGGTCCATCTGACAGTGGCCCCTTCTGCTCCTATAGTTGTTCTGCAGCTGGATTCCATGGTTCAGCCCGTCATGCAGTTGCCAACATAAAATGTACCAAAATCAGGGGCAGAAAAGAGGGCATTTTCTAGAATGTACGTGTATGAGCTTTTTGTACGTGTCCTAACAAATTGTCCCAATCTGGTTTTTATACCTTTTATTGTCTGTTTTAAAGAGCTACTCAATTGCAACAAGAGGTGATCTCTCCTATATGAAGTACTTACTAATAGTGGCACTGTAGCCAGATTAATTTACTTGTTCATGCTACAGGCGTAGTGAACACCAGCATATTTTAGTAGTGCATATGTGTTGGAAAGGAAAGTGTAACAGAAGTCTGGAGTTACAATTTTATTAGGCAAAGCTGTCTTGTTGAAAAACACACCGCTGAACCCAATGAACAGCCTTCAGACGACATTATAAGCAAGCACTTATAAGACTGACTTTATCTTAATTCTTTAATGTTGTGGAAACTCAAGAAGCAGTCAAAAGTGTAATTAATTTTTACACTCAGCTTTAAATATAAGGTAGTGCTAAAGTGAGAGTTACTTTTTTTATTGCCTTTTAAGGGGACATGTGTAACTTAAAAATATCAGTATATGTTTAGGGGTTTTTTTGTTTTGCTTTGACAGAAAGCATGTTCATGTTACTGATCTGAACTTTTTTTTTTAGGTAACAGAAGATGATAAAGCACTATTTGGATCTTCATCTGAGCATCATGATGACATGGTAGAGGATACTTGGTCTGAAAGTAGAGGTAAAACAACTCTGTTTACTCTGAGCAATGCAGGGGACAATCATGCTGAATTGCAGGAGTCTTCAGAAAACATATCTGGAGGTAATTTGGAAAAAATGGATGTCAGCAAAGAAAATAGTAACTTCTCTGTCAGATCAGACCAAACTACTTTGGAGTATCATGATGCAAAATCACCTGGTGATTTTGAAGATGATGTCATCTTTATAGCTGCTAAACCAGCTAATTCTTCCACTGAAGAGACTGCTGATGTTCAAGAATTGGAGAAGGACGAAGACAGTGAAATGACTGAAGATAAACCTTTCCAGATGGATCAACCAGATCCTTCAGAACCAGGAAGAGAAGCTGGTGTGTTTCATCCTGTGATTACCTAAATTTCTGATTTTTTCAAATGCCTTTAGAAGATTAAGATGCTGATGAGTACAGCAGTTAACGATGAATATTCCCAAGTGTCCTAGGCATTTCCTTGTCCTAGGTTTTAAATATTACCATTATGTTTTAAGTAATTTTTTAGGTATCCTGGACATTATGAACATATACTTTCCTTGACTGGCATTTTTTGTGTGTAGTTGCAGCTGAAAGGCAGCAGTGATTTGTAGGAGTTTTGAGAATGAGACAAGTTGAAAACTTGGGCTTCTGGTTATGTTTTAGGAATACTTCTGTAGTCAGCAGGGGTTTTTTTACAGCAAGTTTAGTGTATGGCATGCTTTGACTATTTTCTTTTTCTTTTAACCACCTCATTAGTGCTCAGTTGAATAGTTTTCTTCTGGAAGTGAGTCTGCTTGTGTATCTGCTACTTTTTACAGCCGTGGTTGATCATTTTTGCTGTCTCAAGAGCTTATATAGCCTTTTCCAAACCTATTTCAGTTGATCTTTGATAATTCAGCTCAGTTCAACTCATTGAAGCCAGTCCAGCTGCAGAGGATGTGTTCATATTAGCAGGCCAGCTGGCAAATTAGAAGAGCTGTAGCTCACTAGCCGGTGAGCAGTGATGAAGAGCTGGGAATGAAAGTAGTTCAGGAACAGGGAGAAGATGTGCAAACAGCTACAGTAAGTATTTGATAAACAGCTGAGTCTGCTGAACCCTTTATAAAAAAGTATTCCTGGGATATGTAGGCAGGTGTCAGGATTTCTGTGGCTGAGGTCTTGAAACGGCTCATAACAGTAAGTGGGTACTTCAGTATCAGTGCATCATATGCATGCTGATTTAGGCCTAAGTCTGAGATGGTTCTGGAGGATCCTAAGGAGTGATTGCTGTTGAAGTTCCTCAGCAACTTTTCTTTTTCCATAACAGGAATGCTCAAATACAGACTGTCTACATTGGTAAAAAGGATTCACCAGACCTGCATGTTTCTAGTAAGATAGGTCAAAACATTTGGCTGTCCTATTTTAGCTCTTGGATTTGAACAAGAAATCAAAGATGCTTTTCATTAAAATTAGTAAGGTACTAATCACTAAACAATAATCTTATACTTTGTCTTTACATTCTTGTAAAGAGCAGAAATGGAGTAAGGAAAGAAGTTGTGCTGGAATGAGATAAATAGCCAAAGAAAAAATTAAAAAAAACTTCCTACCTAATTTTAAGAAAGAGAGGTATTTTCTGAAGTTTTTATGTATTAGTAACATAGCAAGTTCAGTTTGTAAATAGAATTATCAGTGGTCATTTTTTTTTGACTGAAATTATGCATCGGGCTTCTTGTTTTACTGGAAAGAAGAATTCAGACCTTCTGCATTATTTTGTTAAATCACTATTCTAGTTGAAATGCATAAAGGATCACTTTAAAATTATATGAACGTTTTAAAAGAAAAAATGATGTTAAGTGCAACAATGTTCATTTTTGTAGGATTTGTGGAAGAATCAAATGCTGAATGTCTTACCCTTCCCAAGGAGGATAAATTGGTGTTTCAAGCTGCTGAGGCCACTACTTTTGGGGCTCCAAATGAAGGGTGAGCTTATGAAATAGATACATCTTGGGGTTCACGCAAAATATAACTGCTGGCTTTTCTGTGTTTGAAAACCGTGATTTTGACCTGGGATTGGTTCTTTTCTGTATTCTTATATATAGGGGCCTGTCTATTCCATTCTGTTTCTGAGCAAAAGTAATCTGTCACGAATTTAATGCACATTGACTAGCTGTCAGTTTGAGTCGTTACTCAAATCATTGCAGACACTAAAGTATGATGATAAAGACTTCATTCAGTAGACTGTATAAACCTTATTACAGTTTGAGGCTTACTAAGCAGATACTGTAAACATAAGCCCTGCTTTTATCTGAAAATTGTGTGGTTAAAAATTAATCCTGAGATTCCTGTAACTTCAGCAGGTTTATTTTGGAGTTTGAGTGCTTTCTGGCAGTATTTTATACACTTAATTTCTGTTTTCTGTGTGTGCTCAATTAGCATTTGTTTGTTAATGGAAAGGGAAGCAGTTTTCTCACCAGGTACTTTAAAAGCTGCAGGTGATAAAGACAGAATGTTAACAATGAAATAACCTTAATTTCAAATGATAACTTACACTGGTACAGACTTCTGTTTAGTTTGTTCTGAACTGCTGTTATAGCAGTTGCCCTCCTTCTACAGAAGAGAAATACTATATTATTCTTTAACACAGCTCTGTTGTTATTTTATTATCTAGTGTTAGATAGCTGGGAAGAATGAGAAGTACTTGATTCATTCTGTAAAATGAGTCACAAATTGAATATAAATATGTCGGTAAAGGAATTTCTAATTTTCCTTGTGTTTTTTCTGGCTTGAAACTTGAAGATTTTACAGTGAGAAAGTAACTTGTAAAGCTCTTCAAGGTTTGTTTTCAAGATTTATGATGAATTTCTTTCTTTCTGTTCATGAAGTGAAACAAACTACCAGGAGTGTGAAATGACCTCTTCACCAGAAGAAAAAGCCATACCAGTTGCAGCAAATCCACAACTCTCTGAGTTCCTGGAGGCAGACAGTGAATGTATGTACAGTATGTTGGAGCTGTTCTGTGCGTTAAGGTAGCAGAACTCCTTAAGTGAAATGTGTGGTTTGTGATACCACTACAGTTGTCTCAGATTGAAGTAGTACAGTAGCATATTACTGTTAACTTTCATTAAACTATAGAGACAATACCCTCACTTAAGAAAGCCCTTGTAGAAGATGCATGAAGCTGAGAATAGTGGTAGAACTTAATTATAAGGAGAGATCAGTATTTGTTTTAATGTTGTACACCACTGCTGATCTGTGTGCCATGGGATCTGGTGAGTTACTATTTTAAAAATCGATGCGTCCTTAGTACTAAGACTGAAGAAACTGTCCACCAGTGTGCCTTTCCAGCCACCTGTTCCTCTGTTTTTTTTCCTGTGGACTTGACAGCTGATTTTCTCCTTTCTCTTTCTTACTGTGGGGCTGCATCCTTTACCAGGTGTATAGTTGTTGTGGTTTAAATGCAGTTGACAACTAAGCCCCAAACAGCTGCTCTCTCATTTACCCTGGAGTGGAATGGGGGAGAGAATTGAAAAGCTAAAGGTGAGAAAACTTGTGGGTTCAGATAAAGACAGTTTAATAGGGAAAGCAAAAGTCTTGCATGCAAGCAAGGCAAAACAAGGAATCAATTCACCAGTTCCTGTCTTCAGTCAGGTGTTCAGCCATCTACAGGAAAGCAGGGCTCCGTTATGTGTAATGGAAAGACAAGCACTGTAACTCCAAATACTGCCTGCTTCCTCCTTTCCCCTGCCTTTTGTGCCAAGCATAATGCCATATGTATGGGATATTCCTTAGGTCAGTTGGGGTTAGCCGTTCTGACTATATCACCTCCCCCTGAACTTGTTTTGCACCCCCAGCCCACTCATTGATGGGGTGGGGTGAGAAGTAGAAAAGGCCTTGGCTCTGTGTAAGTGCTGCTCAGCAGTAAGTGAAAACATCCCTGTGTCATCAACACTGTCTTAAGCTCAAATCCAGAACACAGCAATACTAGCTACTATAAAGAAAATTAACTCTATCCCAGCCCAAATCAGAACAGTGGGTTTGGCTTCTAGATTTTGGAGAAAGCCCAATATATGTGGCAGGATGGAGAACTGTATTGTTGGCTTCTGATCCCTCTGTAAGTTCCTGTTGATTAAACTTGTGTCATTTATATAACAGTTAAGTTAAAATGACATAAATCTCTTCCAGCTGTGATAAGTATCCTTGACAGTGAGGATGTGGTCAGTACTCATTCAGAAAATCGCTTTGAGGGGAAGTGCGTGGATTTACCTGAAGAATGTAACCCTGAAGCAGCTGAAGTTGAAAAAGTCCCTGTTTCTAATAGTCTTCCTAAAACTGAGGAAATTCATGTAAGTAAACTGTTTTCCCATTTTCTACAAAATAGAAAAGAGTTTTCAAATTGAGGAGAGATCTGTTTTACTGGCAATTAGAAGGCATACAAAAATGTCTCAGTTTCTTTATCTGCTTGACACAACTTAAAACCTCGTTACGTAAGGGCTGGTACTTTTTTTCACTTCTGTGTTTTCCATTCCTATAACACAGAACCTGTCAAGACGTAGGCCTTTGAGGGCTGTATTAGTACAAAATAAATGCCTGAACTGTTTTTCAAAATAACCCTGCATTCATTTGGTTTACTGAAATTCAAGCATTTTTTATTTGACTTAAAAAGAAATAGTTTTAATATTAAAAACAGTAAGAAAGCTTCTTGATACTGGGAGCCATTTCCCAAACGACAAAATTACATGGGAACCAAACTCACTTTCAGAATGATTTAGCTTCTTGGGTCTTTACTATTTGTTCCTTCTTAACACAAACAGAATTCCCAGTAATGAGCTCATTTTGGTGTCAAGATGTTTCTTCATGAGATGGAGGTATTTAGAATATGTTATCTTGTGCAATCCAAGTGACTCCTTCAAGTGCAGTATTGACTTTCTGGGTATGATACCTGGTCAGTCTGACTAGGTGTTGCAGTTACAACTATCTTGACCAATACTCCGGGGACATAATTGTATTTTACCCTGTTAGACACAGAGTATCTGTGAGGAAATCTGTGAGTATCTGAAAGGAAAAGCAGCTTTTCACTGTCTTCAGTTTCATCTAGCTCAATGTGAAGTTAGTCTGTTCGGTAAGGAATAAAGTATTAATGGACATTTTTTAACTTCAGGTTATTGAAGATACCTCAGAACCACCACCTGAAGCATCACCATATAGTGAACTAGATCCGTCAGGAAGTCTTCATTATAGCTATGAAAATATAGAGCAACAGTTTGCGTGTGATTTGTCTGACAATAAAGATAGTGAATGTGATGCAGCTGAGGGAGATGGAGACCTTTTTCTATCTCAGAGTAGTTTTAGCTTAGTTTTGGAAGGAGAAGAAGGTGAAGCAGAGATGGGAGACCCTACATTAGTAGATGCTTGTAAACCAGAAGGCACAGCAATGGAGGAAAAACCTGTGACCAATTTAGGAAATACTGAAAGCCAGGAACATGTTACAAACTCAGTGTCCACTGTAACTGGTGATCAGGAATCTCAGAATACTGTAGAGTCATTCCCATATGTGCCTGAACCCATTAAGGTTGCTATTGCTGAGAACTTACTGGATGTAATCAAAGACACAAGAAGTAAAGAATTTACAGCTGAAGTTGTAGAACAATCTATTCATGAAACTATAGGTAAAAAGGTAACTAGATTCCAGAAGGCAAAAGCTTTCTTAACACCTGTGCCAGAAAGAGTGGAAGAGGAAACCAGCAGACATCAAGTAGAGTATGCCATTGCTCCAAGAACACGCACAAGGGGACAACTGAATAGAAGTCTAAGTATTCTGTCAGCAGACCCTCAGCAGCTACTGAAGACAGGCACACCAGTTCCGTTTGGACTGTCTCCTCGGAGAAGCAGCAGGCGAACAAAAGAAGCATCTGAGACTTCCAGTCTTCAAACAGAGGAAAATCTTCAGGAGGAGCAAATACCTGCGATGCCTGTTACGCCTAGGAGAGGTAGGAAACCTAAACTGACTCCTTCAGGAAAAACAGAAAGCAGCCATTCTGATGGACAAACCTCGTCTGACACTACGCAGTCTGTAGCTGTTA
Source organism: Oxyruncus cristatus (assembly GCA_013399855.1). NCBI lineage: Eukaryota > Metazoa > Chordata > Aves > Passeriformes > Cotingidae > Oxyruncus > Oxyruncus cristatus. The sequence continues at coordinate 10,758 of VXAY01006193.1, forward strand.
CTCCAAGAAGAAGATTAAGGAGAGCAAAGGAAGCTGCATCTGAACCCCCAGAAGAGGCTAATGAGGAAATGTCTCTTGCTGAAGGTAGCATTATTACCTCTTCTACTTCCAAAAGGATTAGAGGAGGAAAAGGTTCAGCTGGAGATCCAAAAACTGGCCAGACTGACACTGATCGTAAGATAAAACCAGCAGTCAGTCCCAGTAGAAGTGCAAGAAAAGCGAAAAGCTTTAATTTACAGTTTACTGAAAATACTGTCAAGGATCAAGAGGTGCAGCCTAGTGACCAACTCCTTTTACCTGTGCCAACTAAAAGAGGCAGAAGAAGAAAGATGAGTTCATCAGAAGCTTCAGAAAATTCTGATCTTGATCTGTCTAAGTCATCGCTTCCTCAAACAGAATTTAAACTTCCTGTCACTCCTAGAAGAAGTGCTAGGAAGGGAGCACAAAATCTTATGGCAGACACAGAGTCTGCATCTACTCAGGAAGATATAAATTCAAGTGCGAAAGTAGAAGTCCTTGATACTCCTAGGAAAAGAACTAGAAGAGTCCCACGTGAGAAACCAGAAAAAACGGATACTCCTGAGCAAACACCTGCACAGCCAAGTGAGGAGCCAGTCACACCCAGGACTACAGTAAGGACAGGGCGTCGGGGCAGAAAGAGGCGATCAATGTTGGAGGAGGCCCTCCCCCAGGGACCTGATGGCAGTCCTTTTCTGCTTGAAGACATAAACCCATCAGGACACGATGCATCGAGAGCTCTAACAGATCGTGTTACAAGAACCAGATCCCGCAAAACTGCCGTCCATCAGAAACTGACTGTTGAGGAAAATGAGTCTTTTCATTTCTCTCCTCCTCTCACAAAGCTGACAAAGAAATTTGAAGGTAGGTGCACTGTGTTTGTATACAAAATAGGGTATATTTCTCTTCTTTAAAGTACAGAATGCAAACTGTGAGGATGGCTTTAAGTTTTGTAAAGAATGTCAGCATGCCAAAAAAAAATTCGGCAAGAGGTAATCTACCTTTTGTCTGAACTCTACATGACTACCTGGTTAGTTCTGGTGGAACTAAGAGGTTATCAGGCTGATCTAAGCAGTGAAATGAAATGCAAGCTGAATTTTTGTTTCTATCAGTTTTGAAAACCAGGGGTTATCTGTGAATATGTAATTGCCATGTCATCCCTTCCCCCCAACAGAGAAATAAAGGACTCATGCTTCCAAATTCCGTTCAATTTTGAAGTTCAAATGAGTTACCTCTTGCAACAAACTGTACAGCTGTTAAATTATGTGATTGTTTTTCATGGGCATATACTTTGTCAGCAAAATTAGTGTGCATGGGAGTATTTTAATTGGAGTGAATGATAAATTTTTTTGAGGTGTAAGGCCTGTTGATGCCTCTTGAACATAATATCTTTGATTATATAAGTGCAGGTAAAGTCACTACACTGGCTTAGTTTTTTTTCACAATTGGCTGTAAAAAAAATAGACCCCAAGGGGCAGTTACTAGCAGAAAAATACCTTTTCTATAAACTTTTCAGTTTATAGACCTGATTGGACCTTTTATTTCAGGAAGCTATTGTGCTCTTGTTTATCAGCTGTAATACAACATTACTGCCCTTCATGTATAACGTATGTGCATGCTAACAATGCGTTGTCATTTTAGCTGGAAAAGCAGACCATCCTGTGCAGTTTAAGGATTTAGATCCGGATTTGTCTTCTCAGTTCGTCTTTTCACCTCCTCTTTTGAGGTCAAGGAGAAAAGATGTATCTAACATTTCCCGAATTGTGAAAGAACCAGTAAGTAAATACTCTAGTTGTCCCATCTTCTTGATTTTCACTCTGTACCACTTTCTAAGATCATACTTTGCAATGTTTTGCCTTATTCCTTGGAAACGTGTCTAAAAAGAGCACTTTAATTGAATCAGCTAAACAATTTTTTTTTTTCATGAAAACTAGCTACAAAAATCAGTTTTGTATCTATGTAAGTCAGGAATTGATAAAAACTTTTGAAGGCACAGTGGCTTTCTTTAAAATTACTTCGTATGGTATCTGTTAATTTCAGAATTTGACCTTTTAGGATGGTAAAATAATTTGAGGTGGAAGGTTTGTTTTTGCAGAGGGTAACTAATGCTCTTGGAAATAATGTTATAGTGACTTCTTAATGAAAGAAACATTAATTGTTGTTTTGTAGAAGTATAAGAACTTGTTCATGAGTAACATTTTTGTTGCCTTAACATAGGAGCTTCCAACTAAAGAGGAAGAGGATGCCAAATCCGTAGAGTCTGAGGGAAAGCAAAAATTGAAGAAAGCCAGAACTACAAGATCAAAAATTAAGAAAGCAAGCAAGTATGAAATTATTTTTACGTAGTTATTTGCATTTCTTTATTCTTACAGTGATTCAGCTGTTAAGCACCTACTTCTTCCTCACTTGTCTGTGCGGTTCTCCTCTGACTTTATGAACCTGTCCAGCTTGCTGGTGTAATAGGCACCTTTTTCCCCATTTAAGGGTTTGGTTTTCTAATGGAAGCGGAAGAGGGAGAGGATAGTAAAGGGCAGGTGGATAATCATTGCAATGATGTTATGCTCTTAATTCACTCTTAATTAATTGTCTTATTTCACCTTACAAAACCACACTCTTACGGTCTTTAGTTCCCCATACATGGCAGGAAGAGGTCAGGCAATAAGTGAATGGAACTTTTTGTTTCTAGACATGTTTCCTGGTTCCTTCTGGAAAATTGTTTGAGGTTAATTTGCCTCTTAAAAGCTGGAACAGGGAGCTCTAAAAGCTCTTATGTAATTCCATGATATTTTTTTTCCTCTACTAAATACCATTGGTAATAAAAAATTGATTTGATACTTACCTTTGTTTTCAGAACCACAAAAGAATGTTCTTGGTCACCGCCACCCGTGGAAGTAAAATTCATCTCTCCTTTTGCAAGTCCAGTAGATGGAACAAAAAGCAAACAGAAAGAAACCACAGATGCAGCAGGGAAGACTCTAAGAAAGAACAAAAAAAGACTGTCTAATTTTCCAAAGCCAGTTTTGCGCCGGAAGATGCTGTAACTGTTTTTTTAAGTTTATAATGTACACCACTGTTTGTAAAGTCATCAAAATTGTGTGAATTAGTAAAAAGAAGAAAAATCATCTAATTTGGAAGAGATAATTTATATAAATTATTGTAAAATTTCATAAAAAATGGTCTTCAGTAAGTAACTCCATATGGAGTGTGATTTCCTCAGTCAATGCAGTTTTTCTATTTTATATTAAGACTTCATACATTTATATAATATGTAAATACAGCTTATTTTAGGAATGTTAAATAAAAATGTATACTTCACAATGTGCTTACTGTCTGATAGCTTTTTGAGGGAATATTGGGTTGAATGACCTGTATTGCTCAGAACTTTTAATGTTGGTTTGTGGGAGTTACAGACCCTCAGAAGTAATTCCAAAAGCTTTTCAAAGGTTTGTTTAGAATTCCTATAACAAGTAAGCATTTTAAACTTACTAGTTTTAATTTTAGAAATTATGTTTGACCCTCTGGTACAAATAATTGGACTTGCAATACCAACTGGTAATTCCTTATGTTAACGGTTAAGTTGTACTGTACTGAAGTCAGAATGTAAACAATTGTGTTTTTAAGCTGTGCAATATTTTTTTGTATTTGTCTTAAACTTTGGGAAAGCTGCTCTTTAGTTCATAAAACTAGATCACACCTCAGATGTTTTGCTATTTCTTAGTTTGTTGTCAGCAAAAAATTACCTATATAGATGGTGTGACACAATAGCATATCAAATTTGAAGGGATATTACCCACATACTTTGAAATTTGAGCCAAAATTATTTTCATAATGTTAATATGAATGCTACTATAATTGAAATACTGTCTGTCTGTAAACATATTTTGCAGCATTTGAGGCCTGCATATCACAGCACTGAAAACCTGATGGTAAAGCTAATATAATAGTCTGAAAAAGGTACAAAAGTGTACAGAAATCTGAGTTACAAACCATATTTTTGAATAATTATTTCATTAACAGTTTTTGGTTAAGTAGTAAGTGTCCCTATAAAGCTTCAATTTGTATAAATAAAGTCACAAACCTATTCTTTTAAAAGCAGACATGGAAGTACTATTTTGATGTGCAGTCTTTTAGCCAATGGATTATTTTTCTGTATGTTAATTTATATATGGATGCAACTTTGAAGACTACAGGATGGTGGAACCTGATATTAAACTTTTCAATTAGTAAAAACTACTACAGTTACTCTAAGACATAATTTATTTATTAACTAATAGCTTGTACATAATGAATGAATGTATTAATAATAGACTGAGCTTGTAAAAGAAGATTGTTCTGGGGCCATGATTTTTCTTTCAGAACAAGTCATTCTAGAGAAGCAGTTGCATGCACTTGGATATTTTTCTCCTTGGAGGAGTATTCATGACTGAATGAAAACTTAAAAAAAGTCAGATGTTTCAAGTGTGAAAGTGGCAGTTTGGATGAGACCTTTCAGTCAGGTTAGTAATTACTTTCTCTGAGTATTCTGTACTTGAGTGACAGTATAAATATGGTCAGAGGAGAAGGGTGGAAAGTTCTAGGAATATTTTTTTATGTCTACATTGTACAGAAATGCAGTGAATAGCTCAGAAAATGAGGTAAAAGGTTAAACTTTCAAAACTGGAAGAGAATATAGATAGCAAATCAGATTGTTTTGTGTAGTACATAAGAGTATTTATAAAATACTCCAGTTCCTGTCAAATGGAATTTTCTGATAAAATCCTTGTGAAGATTACTTAATGGGGTTTTAACATGTTTCTGTCCTGTATACATACATATATGTATATTTTTTTGTATGAAAATCACTTAGAACACATGAAAACATAGTATTAGCTAATTACTGTTTAGCCTCTTTATTTGCATCAACTAAATTCTTGTTTCTCCTGTACTTAGGAAGAAAGCAAGCAATAGCAATAAAAAGCCAATTGGTGTTAGATTTAATAACTTCCTAAAGGTTTGTAGTTTTCTACTAATTTTTTAGTTTGAAGGAATGTTATCTCAATTATATGTTCAAATGTTCTACTCCTTCCCCCCCCCCTTTTTTTTTTTGTAATTTGGATTTAATGCAGTGTTCTCCAGTGCTCACCAGTTTCCCCAAGGAACAGTTTAGAAAGGCATGTGAGCATACTGTGTAACAAGGAATGAGAGTTCAGAAATCTGAAGGACATAGGAGGAAATGGAAGCAAAAACAGACACTGAATTTCTATTTTGAGCCTGAGAAAGAGAAAAGCTAGCTAACAGTGTTAAGATGGCAACTCAAGGATGGGTTCATAATGAAGTGGAGAAAACAGATTTTATGTGGGTGCTTTTTGTGTAGGCTTGCTACAAGTATGTGTAGGATGAGTGGAAAAGATGATTTGCAGATGTTTGCATGTGTGTCCGAGAGGAAGATAGTACTCATAATGCCAGAGAAGGATGTGAGGGGCCTGTGAAAGGAAGAGGTGATGCACTGTGGTGGATGCATGCAGAAGGCTGTAGGGGCGTAGGGTGGCAGTTTTCTTGCAAACTGAGAATTTCACGGGAGCTACTCATCAGCTCATACAGCTCATCATTAAAACCATTCCTTTTTTCTATAGGCAAGTAATTGCTTGAAGGGTATGTATTTTTCTTCCCCTTGAAGAAATGCTGGAATTCCTCAAGAGTGTTTTGATGCATCTCCTTTGATCCAATGTCAGATGGCTAAAAGCTGAAGCCAGATTGTACATCTGTTCCTTTGGGGCTGTAACATGAGAAAATTTCAATGGAACGTTGACGGCCTTGGAATAGCAGAATCCCACCTCTCAGAAAGAATAAAATTAGGTGTGATGGCAGATTTTATTTCCAGGAGACACACAGTAGGAGGTACTGGCGAAGGGAGAATGAAAAAAGATTAAGGGCTGTTGTTAGAAGATATTTTATCAAGAGAAGAAATGTTTCAGTGGAAATAGTTCCCTGCATTACCTCAGAGAGTTAACACAAATATTCCTAATACCTTTTTTCTTCAAATGTTTAGAAGTTAAGGCTGATAAAAGAATTCATTCCAGGCTGTAAGACAAAGGAGAGTTAAAGTGAGTCTATTTTACTTTTGGCATCCACTTGGAGCTTAAAGTGCTAATTGATTCATGATGAATTTGTTTATTTGCTTTAATATTTGTACATGCCCAGTGTGCAAATAAGGGCACAGATAACTAATCTCCTATCAGAACTTCCTCTCATGGAAGACTACTCTCAGGGTTGTTAGCAAAATATTTTTTTTATTTGCTGCAGTTTTGTCATTTCCCATGTGATTACTTCTCATGTAACTAATCATAAATAGCTAATAGTTGTTGATTTCTGGTGGGAAAAGAGAAACTACAGGCAGAAAACCATTCCATAGGTTCTCTTGAGTAGTCAAGCAATGCTTGTAACCGATTAGTCTATGCCAATCTGAAAATACTAAAATAACAGTATTTTAGGTAATAGGGTAGCATTTGTTTCTTCTTTTGTTTGTACTTTTTGTCTTCTGTGCAAAACTTCTGGGTTACCATTCTAGGAATGCTTTTTTCACCAAAGTAGTCAAGATAATGGGTCTGTTTGATATGCTTGGAGATAAATGTACTGTGGTTCCTTTTGAATTAAAGCTGTCCTAAAATAAAATGCATTTTCTAATGCATTGGGCTTGTGGATGACCAGTATGTATGAGGCAGAGGCGAAAAGGCAAACTGTGGTTACTTGCTGAATGATGTGTCCATTCATTCAGGTCAGTTACTCCTTGTCTGTCATGGTTCAAGAGCAGGCTTATCCCACAGCAGTCACTGATGTGCTGTGCATTCTGTGGAACTTGGTTTAAATCCAGGCTAAACCATGAATTGTTAGTGAATGACTGATGGCTTGTATTTTGATACTGTAATTGGGATTTTAATAACGGAAGGATGCAGGAAGTAGGTGTGTGACTTCTGTAAAAATGAACAGCATAAGCATATACGACCTTAGGAATCCAGAGCACAGTAAAATCTTTACTTTTGATCTGACCTGTTGGGGCTTCTGACCGTGGTGTCTTTCCTAAAGGACAAGAATGGCATGCTTATCTCAGAAGAATCCAACAGTTACACAGGCTAGGTAAGATTTTACAAAGAACCAGTTAAAATCAGTTTTAGCTAATATACTGTTGTAGACTGATCAGGTTTTTTAATCTCCTTACTAACATTCATGTAAATGTAATGCAAATGTCTGGTGTTTACCTGTTTACTGGTTTGAAGTATTCTCTACAGCTTTATACAAGACTGAAGCTTAATTATGCCATACCTTTTTATGCACTAGAACTGTTTTTTTTTTTTTAGTCTTAGTACCAGTTTTGTAGCTGCTGGGTGCTCCCACTCCATCACCATCCTTCTGTGCTTGGAGTCTAGTGGATTCTAGCACTGCTGTAAGCAGAAAGCTGCACTCCTGTGCAGTAGTGCCCTCTGTCTACAACAATACCACCCTGGTGACTGATGGCTGCTTATGAATTACTGCTGTGTTACTTCCCTCAAAAAAGAACACTTTGTTTTCCCTAACCAGCCTCCCCAGCTCTGTGCCTGCAGAAAGAATTTAAGGATAGAAATTGTGAAGATGTTGCTGTTTCCTTTGACATCATCCACTGTGCATCCCTGTGATAAACACAACAGTGAAAACTGACTCCTTCCCATCTCGCTTGCCATATCAACATGGAAATGCATAACCCTATTTGAATCTGAGTTACTCCTATTAAGGACAGGTCTTGGATAGAGGGAATTAAAAAAAAAAAAAAAATCATGTCCTGGATCTTTACTTTTAATTCTCAACCTTTCAGCTGGTACAGAACAGCTTGGGTTTTGGTGTTTTTTAGAAGTTAATTAATTCACTATTGTGAAGGTTAACATTTGATGTCAGTGCCTGCACAAGTAGTGACAGGATGTTACAAAAAAAAACCCTGGGCTGCATCCCTGCCCTCTGCCTGAGACACTTAATTTTCCCAGAGGCTGGGTTTTCCTGGTTTTTCTTCCTACTCACTAGCTAGCCCACCCCGAAGTCTGCTAGCAATTTACATGGACTCAATATAAGACCTTGGGGTCTTTTCCAACCTAGTTGATTCTGTGATATGGCTAGGGGAAAATACAACCACCCTTCCCCTGCTGGCAGCTTGGATACATGTGCCCCATCCCTCTGGTCTCCAGCCCAGCTCCTGGCACTGCGATCCTCACTGCCTCCCTTGCTGACACTGCACACACAGGCCTCTGTCCCCCATGACCTGACTTTGGCTGCTGATGCTCACACTATGGTCCTGTCACCAAAATTCTGGAATAAAACTTAAAACTCATGTAGTATTAGGGTAGACATTACCTTATTATGGAGCTGGACGCACCAGGGGGGATAGCTCTGCCTGACATGCATGCCTGGCTCAAGATGATACATGTATTTATTAACCAGGGATATACATATTTATGGCAAAAGTGTTACATATGAAGTTGTTAGCCCTGGTTATGTAAACTGTGCAACATGTTTCTGAACAAGCTGTGTTGGGCCGGTTTGACTTGTCAGCGAGCTCCCAGCCTTCCGCTCATCGTTACGTAAGTTCTGTTAACTGCTGCTTCGGCGTAATTTGCAGCAATTCCCGCCTGCTGCTGGCACTGGGGCCCTCCTATGGTCTGAACACCATAATGTAGCCTATGCTCTCACATTGCACTCACCCTTATGCAGGTAATTATATAAATATATATATATATGTATATATACTGTTTCTGAAAGTAGCGAGTCTGAGTGCACACCATGTGTGGGCATGACAACAACATGGCGGTTGTTCAGCTGGGCAGTAGCACTTGAGTAGGAGGCAGTGGCGTGTAAGAGCCAAGGAGTGTGTCATTTGCTGCTCTGGGAGTTAAGGAGTCTGATAATTTGATTAATAAGGCTTTCAATGCACACCTTTGCTGAAGGGGCCTACACTGCTTCCCTCCCAGCTGCTCTCTGTGAACCATCAGTAAGTGCCAAATGGAGGAGGCGGGAAGTGCTCTCTGTGCGCAGAGCAGCGACTGCGGGACAAGGGATGGGTGTAGTGGGGAGGGCACAGCTTCACTGGAATCCAGTGAGATTTGTGGGGGTCTTGGCATCTTTGCATGAAGCAAGCAGAGTTGCTGGCTTAAACAAAAGTGCTCCTTGTGTTTCAAGTGTTCCTTAATAAAGTGTGACTCCAGGTCTGCAGCTTCTGCCGATAGAAAGGTTGGGGTCAGTCTTTCAGGTTTACCAAGTGCTTCTTGATCATGTCAGGGGAAATTAGGAGAGTTTTAGGGACTTGATTGTGTCGGGACGGCTGGACTCTGTGTGGGGTGTAGGTCCAAGCGTGGCCGTTCAGGTGCTTTTGCAGGGCCCATCAGTCTGGGTGACGGTGTCAGCCTTGGCTGGCAGCTGTGCCACGCGTTTGGGCACTGTATCCTATGGTATCCTGTGCTGCGGAGGACAGCTCCTCATTCACGTGCTGCCTCAGCTCTCCTTCCTGCATCACTATGCCTGGCTGGCTTTTTCAAGTCAGTGAAATTAGCATGATGAGGCTTCTATTAATTCTGTGTGTTCTGGCTAGTAAGGTGTTGGATATAGTTTTAGAGAAATAGTGGTGACAGGCCTTTGGTGGTGTGACATTGTTTTACTCGTGTGGGTGAGAGAACAGAATCCTCAAATTGGTAAGAAAGAGACGCCAAACACCAGGGCCTGTTGCATGGGATGCAAATGTTTCTGCAGTTGAGCTTGTCAGATTGCTTGTGTTAAAATCCTGTTTGAGAATTAGATATTCCAAATCTATCTGGATATGCTTCTGGGCAGCCTGCTCTAGACGACCCTGCTGGAGCAGCTGGAGCTGGACAAGATGACTGACAGTGGTTCCAGAAGGCCATTGAAGATTCGAGAATTTGTGTTGGGAGGGGCAAGCAGTGAGATAGTGTAGTGGTGTGCTCTGTACTGAGATGCTTGGCACCTATGCCTGTCTGTGCAAGTAAGCCACGGAATTTAAAGACAAGCATCACTTCAGGACTGACTTCAGGGATTTAACCACATTAGACAGGCGCAACTCTTGAATGAAACTAGTGTCGAGTTAGACAAGCACCACAGTAGATAGCTTGGTAAATTTGCTCTAGTGTCCAATTCTGATCTGTGTTGCTTTTGCTTATTTTCTCATTTAAAGGGAAATCAAATCTTTGGTCTGCATCAGATACAAGATCTTAGCTGTTGGGAGCTATTGGGATAGAGTGCTAAATTCCTTTCTCCTTCTTATCTTCTGCTGTATGTTTCTGCATCTTGGAGAGCTTGTGGAGCACCTGTGCAAACTCTGCAAAAGAATCTGTGTGCTGCACTTGAGGGAAAAACACCTGACTCAAGAATTCTGATAGACAACTTTGGGGCAGGGTGGTGGTGGTGGTCATTGTTCAGGGCTTTCATTAATGATCTGGACAACAGGGCAGAGTGTGCTCTCAGCAAGCTGGCTGATGATACAAAACTGGGAAGAGTGGTGATAGACCAGCGGGTCGTGCTGTCACCCAGAGGGACTCTGCCAGGCTGGAGAAATGGGCTGACAGGAACCTCCTGCAGTTCAACAAGGGGAAGTGCAAAGTCCTGCACCAGGGGAGGAACAACCCCAGGCACCAGTATGTGCTGGGGGCTGCCTAACTGGAAAGAGCTTGGCCGTGGGAGTCCTGGTGATGGTGAGCCAACACTTTGCTGTCCCTGCAGTAAAGAAGGCTGATGGTCTCCTGGGCTGTGTGAGGAGAGGCATTGCCAGGAGGTGGAGGGAGGTGATCCTTCCTCTAGTACAGCAGTGGTGAGGCCACAGCTGGAATGCTGTGTCCAGATGTGGGCTCTCCAGTGTACTAGAGAGATGAAGGTAGTGGAAAGAGTGTGGCAAAGGGCCACAGAGGTGGTTAGAGGGGATTGGAGCATCTCTTCTCTGAGGAGAGGCTGGAACTGTTCATCCTGGAGAAGATAAGTCTCAGGGGGAATCTCATCAATGCATTTAAATACCTGAAGGGAGACTGTAAAGCAGATGGAACCAGGAACGTTCCAGTGGTGCCCAGTGACAGCCCCAAAGGCAATGGGCTCCCACGGAAACATGTCAGAGATGTTATTCACCAACTAGATATACCTGCCTTAGTCTTTGGTGTTATGAGTTACTCCTAAAACATATCCATTAAATCCTTACACTTAAAGTAAGTCAGAATGCTGGTGAAAGTGTGAGGCTCTTTACTCTGGAGCCCCTGGATGCAGTGCAGAAGTTGTTGCGTGGAACTGATGGCAAGTATCCAAAAGGAAACCCAGGAAACGACTGCAAATAAGTTGTCCCATTTGGAACTTGCTCTGTGCTAGTAGTGAATGCTGGCAGAGTGGTCAGGCCTGGCTGCAGCAGCGTCCTGCAATAGTGGCTTTGCCATCAGCAACATTCTCCTTAAAATGTTGACTTGTGCTTAGTGCAGGACCCTGACTTACCCTTCCCGTGCTTCCCATGCTCGTTGTTGTCATGTCGGCAGCTGATACAGGAGCACAACCCAGGCACAGTGACCTATGTGTAATATCTTGAGATGGTATGAAGAAAGCAGTGCTGTTTGAACAAGATAATTGAATCTGTCTTGTCTTCCAGAGGCCTTTGCCATAAGCCAGACAACTTGCAAAGCACAATTACTTGAAGTAGTGTGTGTGGAATATCTCATACTTAGCCACCTATTTAATCCTGTAAGTCAGCTCAGCTCTTCAGTTTTTCCACAGAAAAATCTGTCTTGATGCACTGAAACATGAACTCCTGTGGGGCACCTGCAGAGGTGTGAAACTGTCTCATAGTCTGTTGTGGTTTAGGAATAGTATTCTCCAATTTAACACTCCCACTAAAACCACACACCGCTACCACTCCCCTTCTTACATGTGTCCTGGAGAGGAGAACTGGAGGCACAAAAGATAAAAGTCACAGGTTGAGATAAGAACAATTTACTGGAAAGAACAATGAGATAAGAAAATGATCAGGAACAATATTAATAACAAAAGTGTACAAAAGAGAGACAGTGATTTACATGGAAAATTTTCATTGTGGAGCCCGAGCTAAGTGACTGCAGCCACATCACCCCAACTGGAAGAGAGCTCTTCTCCCTGGAAGAGACTCCCTTTCCCCCCCATCCCCAGCAATGAAGTGAGGTGGTATAGAATAACCTTCTGGTCCTGGCACATGCCCCCTCAAGGCTACTGCAAAAATTAACCCGATGGAACCAGGACAGAGGCCTAGAAATTTTTGTCAAATACTACAGAGATGTGATAAGGAAAGGCAATAGGAAGGATGGGAAGGAATAAGGAATATGAGGATCTCAGTACAGGAAAAGACCCAGTGTTTTGAAGTGCTATGTTATGTTTACCTCCTGAGTGTATGGAAAAGTACGTGTAATTGATGAGCTATGAAAGTCTGTATTGCTTGAAAATATCAGCAGTACAAAAAGTAAATAAGACATGAATGATGTATGATATCTACCAGAAGACAATTGAAACAAATATTAAAGTGTGAAATTAAGGGAGAGGACAAATGGAAAGTTATACCTCTTACTGAGACGTTTTTCAATACATAGTTTTTCTGAAATCACATCTTGCTAACTTTTGTGAATAGACTTGAACTCGGTGTGTTGTTTTCTTCCCTGTTATTTATACTACCCATATCTCTGTGTCACTTTTTGTTGGTGATCTCATAGGCATCAGAAAAACAAAGGATTCACCTTTTACGCTGCTGTGAGAAGTAAAATGGTCCTGAGTTCAATTTTTTTAAGCAAAAAGAGCTATAGGTGATGTATAGGAAATTTTTCACTGCATACTGATGAAACTTGGATCACTCAAAAATATTGATGACTGACATGAGACTTTTTTGCCTTTTTTTATTCATTTTCAGTGAAGAATGCGAGACCTAACAGCTCAGGTAACGAGCAGTCTGCTGCAGTTTCCAGAGGTGACTGTTGAGGCACTTAAGGAAGCTGAGACCACCCTAGACTCTGTGCTGTGTGGGAAGTTTTCTGGAGGTGAGCATTTTCCTTTAAATTTGGACTTGGTGCAAAGTTGTTACTGCCTGAGGCACAGGGTCATAGCATCAGGTTAGTTCTTAAAATGCATCAGGTCCTGATAGAACAAACAGGACATTTTAACAACTAGAAATGCTAATATTAAACCATTAACAGAGTCANTGACTGTTGAGGCACTTAAGGAAGCTGAGACCACCCTAGACTCTGTGCTGTGTGGGAAGTTTTCTGGAGGTGAGCATTTTCCTTTAAATTTGGACTTGGTGCAAAGTTGTTACTGTCTGAGGCACAGGGTCATAGCATCAGGTTAGTTCTTAAAATGCATCAGGTCCTGATAGAACAAACAGGACATTTTAACAACTAGAAAT
>VXAY01006194.1:0-22309 GCA_013399855.1 Oxyruncus cristatus
TCTTCTCCCTGGCTAAGCCGTAAGAAGGAAGCTCTAAGCCTAGAAGCTTTGCATCGAGTTTCTCGCATGGGCCGTGAAGCAGCTGCGCTGGCAGCAGGGGCGGGGCTGAGCTGTCAGGGCTTTGTGAGGCAGGGCTGCCTTGTGCCCAGAGACCACTGTGACACGGTGGCCAGCCGCCCTGGGCGTGGGTGGGGGCATGGAAGGAGCCTTGGGGTGCCCACTGACACTTCCTTCTGCTGAAGAGGAATGGCACCTCTGCGCCAAGTGCTGGTGCACCCACTGAAATAGAGAGGGAATTCCCTGCTTCTCCAAACAGGTTCCTGAGGCTCCCATGTTGAATGATTAATCTTCCTCTCCATGTCCCAGCACAAGAGAAAATGCTCCCCACCTGTCAGTGCTCGTGCTGCTTATGTACACATCTGGGAAACCAGATAAATATCCAAACCAATGCACAAGGGAGTGTCAGGCGCTACCCAGAACCTTTTCCAGTCCCACTTTCCTTTTGCAGGGAGCAATCCCTTGAAAATATTTTAGGCAGTCCATGAAGGGTAAGGGCAGGAGTCCTCCCTGCAGTGTCCTTCTGAGGTGCCCTGGCTGTGAGCTGGCAGCACACTGCTTGTCAAAGGCAGTCTGGCTGCTTTGCCATATTTTGTAGTGCATTTTTCTTCTCTCCTTTTAGTGCAAGTTCTCGGTTGTTCATATTCTGATCACACAGGAGGAGCTATTTTCTGCAGCAACACCTTTACATGCTGGCTGTGCTCAGGCAACTCTGGCCTGGTTTTTGTTCCTCACAAAAAAGGCAGAGAAAAACGTGGTTCTCTGTTTGGGGTGTCTATCAATGAATACGAAGTATGGTAGGTTTTTTTATTTGGGATTTTTTTTCCCCCAGAAAAGCTTTATTCTTTGGCTGTGGAGAGTCTATAACTTCTGTACATACAGAAATTTGGGTCCAGTAGCCACCTACTTCCCATGGTGATGGTTATCATTCACCTTCATTTATCACCTGCTTCTCTGCATGTTCAGAGCATGCACAAATCCAGGTCCCTGGGAAACATGATGGTGGTGAAGTTTGCCACACAGGGATGCGACACAAACCCACATTAGTGATGGATGTTAGCAGGGGACATAATTCACCATGTATTGAGGGTTGTGCCCATCTTGGGGAGCTGAGGTGGGCAGACGAGCCATGGCTGCCTTCAGAGCTGGCTGCTGGGATGGGGCTGGAAATCGGGGCTGGAAATCACACCAGGGTTAGCTGGTGTTTTGTGTCTGCAGTGCTTTGGGCACTTCGAGTCGGTCCTCAGAAAACTGATATCTGCTGTAAGAAGTACCCAGAGAGTCATAAACATTGTAGGATACAAAGCACTTTCGAACCCCATTAAAGATGGATATCAAAATATGTGTTACTTTGTTTGTAGAGGAAGCTTAAGGGATGTGTAAAATACCATTGCAGAAAACAATCACGTAGTTATTTACTTCTGCCTGAGATAAAGGCATGGAACATATGAACCCTAAAAGCAATGAAAGGAAATAACATAATGCAATATCCTATTGATCTGTGGGATTTGCTGCTGTTTAAGATGATGGCGCCATAAGTAATATTTGTAGTTGTACTAACTAGAATTAAAATGATTATAGGATGAAAACAAACCAAAACACGAACTCCTCAGGCTTAAATCTTTCTGCTGCTCACTTGTTGGCTGGTGGAGCCCAGGGGGTTCTGCTATCCCCGCATATTACTGCAGTGCCCAGTTACATGTCATACGAACGTTTTGTGTCTTGCTGTGGAGTCACTGGTAACATCTCCCCAGGCGGGCTGAGTGCCAGGCCCTTGGCTGATGGAAATTGATGTGGTGGTGCTGAGTTTGCAGACAGCTTGCCCCTGCTGTGGGTTCAGCCAGTTCCCTCACAACCCATTGCCTTTAGGGAGCTTACGCATGAAATAAAATGAGAATATGTCCAAGTAACAGGGTAAGAAATGAAGGAAAACCCTCCTTCTGCTAGGGGGACAAACTGCCTGGCAACCTGAAGCAAGCAAGGGAGCAAGGCACCGAGACTTGCATAGCACTAGGTAGCAGGGAGGGTGTGTCAGTTGCAGGTAATCAGTAGCACCATGGCAATAAGTAAATGATTAATTTTAATTATGTTGTGTCACAGAGCTGTAGTTGAAAGCTGAGCAAGCGTGAGAGCTGGGGGGACAGGTGATAGTAAGGACTACGCATCGACCTTTCCCTAAGCACTATTCCTGTGTTCACTGTAACAATTTAGTGTGGGTGGATGCCAGTACAATAGCTTTTATTTATTTTATCCTTTTCCAGAGCAAACAGAGGGTCAGGTCTTTCAGGAGCTGGGGGGGGTGGGCTCCTGGCCTCACCACACCTGCAGAGCTTCCAAGGTACCCACGTCCAAGCTGGGTGCAGAGATGCCTTGCTGCCTGCTTGTGCTCAGGTCAGATCTGTGCTTGAAGGCATTCATGCCAAGCAGTAACTAACTGCTTAGATGTTTCCTTTCCAGTACGTAGTAGAGTTTCCATTACACTTCAAGCCACATATACTTTCTGCTATTAGAAAGAGAGAGAAAAAAAAAATAAAATGCAATGACTGCAGGAACCGGGGAATTTTTTATGGGAAGATTTGACTGCTTTTGACTTGGCGTTGAAGCTGATCGATGGGGGCTTGGGTTGCATCATCCTTCATAAGAGAAAACCAGATCACAGGAATATCTTCTTCTTCAGTGATGTGCTGTTTCAACAGGCAGGTTTTGGAGACCACACAGGGATTTAAACACATGCAGAACCTGACCTCCAAGTTACCCCTGTCAACCCTCTCTGAAGTGATGCATAACTTTTATTCAGGAGAACACGGCAGTCCACAAAAAAATGATGCCTTTCATCCTGCCCCCTCACCTCCACGCCAACCCCAATATCCTCCTGTATCCTTGGACCCTACCAAACAGTCACTAATTAGGTCTGTGGTTCTTCTCTTCACAGTAACAACTTGTAGGGAGGCCAGATGGGAGCTGAAACTTGTGCCATGGACTTTCATACAGTCAGGGAAACAGGGGTTTCAGCTAATGACCCACAGAACTGGCTATAGAAAAAAAAAGCCTCAGAATTTGTCTTCTGGGTTTTCAGCTGCATATCTAGTAGCAGGCACACCCAAGGCTCTGGGTTTTTTCCACCAGCCCAATAATGATGGAAATGTTCCTGTGAGAGCTGGGTAAGACTATTTCCTTTGCAATTCCTGATATTCCACTACGTTGCTGTAAGACCTTGTTTTCCACGTTTACTTTCTTTTCTAAAGAGACCCCCAAAGGCAGGTGAGCAAAATCCTTTGCCCGCTTTGACTGCCTCTCGTGTGATGCTTCAGCACAGCTTTGAATGAGGCTTTGGTATCAGCCCACAGGGATTTTGCAGGCTCTGTTAGCGCAGTGTCTGAGTCATACGCTAAAAATAGCCAGGAAAATGTCAGCCCAGCCAAAGTCATTGGCTAATTAACAATGAAGTGTCATGATTCCAGCTACCTCCAGATACACTCCTGATTTTAACTATGTATCTGAGCTTCTAATAAATAAATAAATAAATAAATAAAGGTATAACAAATTATGAGATGGGAGTTTAAAGAAAAAAAAAAACAAACATGTTAGAGGTAGTGCAGAAACAGCTTTTCTTATCCTCCCCAAGAAGGTGTGTGATTAGGAAAGGGCTAGAGGGACTGTCTGGCTGGAAATTCAGCATGTCACTTCTAGCAAGACGAATGAGAAAGGAATTAAAAACTGGACAAGAATGAAGATGAAGCAAATTTTTGTCCTTGAGGGTAATGTGGTAGTGTGACTGCGGTCTCTGTGGAAGTAGGAGATGGTCTGAGGATAACCAGAAGCCAGGCTCTGTGACAAGGTGGAGGATCAGCCACGATGCTTGGCCCAACTGTGGGATCTTGCCAGGCAGAGATGGGTGGGAAGCCTCTTGCTAGGAGGAGCTGTGCTTGGCCAAGGGGGCAGGTCCTGCTTTACTGAGACTATTGCAGTTAAATGTCCCTCCAGCACCTGTATGCAGTGTTATCCAGTGCCTGTTGATGAGCTGCCAGTCTCTGAGCCATGGTTAGGCATGGGAGCTTGGCCAGAGGTGCAAGAGAGAGCACCCCAGTTCCAGAAATATCTGTCTGCTGCAAAGGTTGAGGGTGTACCTGAAAGAGCAGCTGGCAACAGTCCCATCAAGAGTCTCGGGAAACAAATAAGATGAAACTAGTTTTCTAAAAGCCAATGTGGTGCCAAGTTTAGGGACTGTAATGCTGCAGCAGCACCTTGTAATGACCACATGTCCCTTGGACCAGACACACCAAATGGCTTGTAGTGTGGTGCTGGCAGGCTCTGGGAAAAGGAGTTCATCTGGAGAAACAAGGGAATGAACTGACAGTGAGCAAATTGGACACTGGTGGCTGACAGCTGCTGCCAGATAGTGAATACCCTGCTGTCTGAGTTACCTGTGCTTGTTAATTAATTCTGGAAAAGTCTTTGCTCCTTGTTGCTGATTTCTTACATGAGACTCAGCCAAAGGTTTCTGCCCACATGGGCAAGGGGAGAAAGAAGGGATGCTCAGATGTGACCAAGATGTTGGGAATGGTAAGGACAAGGGTGGTGATGCCAACACCCTCTCCAGTATCCAGTCTGCTTTGTGTGCCAGGGAGGGAGTGTTGTTTTGCTGCAGCTTTGGCAGTCCCTTCACATCCCCTTGTGAGCTCATCACCAGCACAGTGCCCAGGATAGTTATAGTGGGAGTCAGGACCAAAACAACCTAAGTATGAATAAGCACACTGCCCCTGCACATGGCCCTTAAGTCATCCATTTGAGTAAATAAGCTTTTCTACCAGATTTTCTGTCAGAGTGTGTTAAGTTACGTGAAAAGATGTCTTGCTAGGGTGAGCAGCTAAACAAAATTGCCATTGATGGCAAGGAAGGGAGAGGAAAAGCTTTTAACCTGATATTTCTGAGGCACTTTCCTTCAGAAGAGGAAGGAAATGTGATTCCCTGCCAGACCTCATCATGCTTGATACAGCACAGCAGGGTACTCTCTGCAGGTACATGCTGCAAATAGCCTTTCCACCCTGGAAGTCATCACCTTCTCCCTGCCCATCACAGCTCTGGTGGGCCCATGAGGGTGAAATCACAAAGAAGAAACGGTATTGGAGTGGGGTCACCTCGTGTGAGGTCCTGGTGCTGCCACAGTGTGGATGTGCCTCTGCATCCAGACAAGCAGGTGGTGGTGGGGGACGTGCTGACACCCCTGGCACCACTCGCTGTGCTCACCCTTTAAAGACTCCCCCACGGCATCGCCTGTCTGAGTCAGTGGGTGGGAGAGTTGGGGTGCGCCCATCGAGGAGGGGGGTCACATTTGACATCCCATAGTGCTGCAGCGGTGTCCCGACCGATGGCTGATGTCTCTGCGGGAACATCCTCTGCCCCCACTAGGGGACCTTCTTGTTCTTCCTGAGCTCACTGCCTCACTCCTTTGAAATTTAAGGTCACTGACCCATGTAGGAGCTACCTTCTTGTCAGCTTGCTGAGCTCATGGTTGAGCGAGCACTGCCTCCAAGGCTGATATACTCAGCCGCTAGGCATGTGAAACACTCAGGATGCGCAACGTGCTCTCCTGGATCCCTCCTTTGCCAGGTAAAGGTTTCCATTTCTTGCAGAGGAAGATTAACTCTTCTCCAAAAGGAGCCCCCACATGGTGCACCGCAAAAAGCTTTATGTGCCTCAGTGAGGGAGGCAAGCAGAGCTTGATCAAACTTGTTTTGGGATTTTAAATCTGTATCCCTTGTTCACAGTCCATAAAAAAGCTTATTTTCATAATTTGAGTGGCCCCACTTTTCAGCTCCTACTCTGGCCTAGCTGCTCTTGTTGATTCATGAGAGGTGAGAGAGCAGATATGGGCTTCACAAAGAAGATACAGGGGTGGGAGTGGGTAGATTGCTTGGTGCACTCTAAAATTCAGATCCACTGGAGCAAGGGCAAGGCTATGGATCTGGACTGAGTAGCACAGGAAAGACCTTGGAAGTGACTTGGCTGTTGTTTGAACTAATGCAATTATTAAAAAGGGTTTTATACATTCAAAGGGATGAAATGTTTAAATCTTTCACTGCTGCTGCTTACCACTGAAATGTATGCTATGAAAAAGAAAATATTTCTATCAAGTGATTTGTAAATAGGTATTCTTTCATGACCTCTGCGCTTTAGTAGATGCATTTGTATAAGATGAATAAATGCAAATTAGCAATAATGTTTCCCTGATTTGGCAGTCCTTCCTCTTGCACTGAGGACAACAGAGGTGCAGCAGATAATGGGGTGTTGTTTATCTGTGCTAGGAGAGGCCTCTTCCTTCTCAGTAATCAAAGAATAATTTTTCATGCCATCCTGGTGTCATAAGATGCTCTCACCGTCCATCAATGCAACCCTGGACTGTAACTCCATCTGTCATCCCTCATAAATAAGTTTGAAAGATGCAATTGGTTAAGCAGGCAGTGCAGCTTTATCAAATAAATATTTTGTGGCCACAAATAATAAAGCAGAGTGAGGCACAAATGAAGAACTCATCCATGATACACCTCGCTGTTCTGGCTGTTACCAGACCACCTTTCATCTGGATACATGGGTGAACATCTAGAAACAAATGTGTGGGCACACCTGGCTACCAAGGCTACCAACAGAAAAGGAGACAGACCATGCTGGTATGTGTGGACACAAAATACAAAGCTAAATATAGTCCATGATAGTCCAGAGACACATCTGAAATTCATCAGCATAAACCTGCTGATGTGTGGATTTGCACCAGGTGGAAGCCACCGTTATCTTCCCAGTGGTGTCACTACAGTTTCACCCTGGTGTGGGTCTACTGACCTAAGTGATGATTGATCGATGGAAAATCGCCAAACCTCCAAATCATCCCTGCTCCCATGGTCATGAACTAAGATGCAGCTGCAAAATTATCATTTGAAAATACTTACAATAGCAATAATTTTTAATTTTGTTGTTCTTCAAAGCACAGGTCTACATAGGAAAATTAAGGTAGATTATGGGAGGTGGGGATTTATATTGCAATACTTGTATCTGAAGGATTCAATCCTTGGAGCATTATCTTATTTGGAGAGAAAAAAAAAAGTAGTTGCTTAATCCAGATCAATACAATTCACTTTCAGACTTAAGCTTGATGAAAGCAAATTTGTTCTTAAATGTGTCTGAGGATTTATTTTGCAATGATTACACAGGTTATTCATTACACTGGAGTTTTGTTCCTTGAACAGATTTCCCAGATTCCAGTGATTTATTTTTCCTCCCTACCTTCTTTCTTCTCTTCCTTCTCCAATTACTTTGATACTCAGCTACTAAAGAGCACACAGGAAATGCTGAGAGACTGACCTAGAGCTGGCAGGCAGCCCTTCACTAGGTCAGAACAGTTTCTTTAGCATCACTTTTTCCTGCTTTCTGAAACTAGTACTGGGACTTCATTATCAAGAATATCTGAGGGTAAATGGCCCTCTACAAATCAGCTAGGTTTGGTTTCTTTTATTTGGTTGGTTTGTTCGTTGTTTTTTTTTAAACAGGAAGTGTGGTGAAAGCAGGTGTGTAACTTTTGCACACTATCGAACTGTGACTGTACCTGCTTATTCTTGTATATGTTGAATGTCTGACTGCCTGTATTACCCTCTCAATATTCTGACAACAGGCTGCACAAATGTGCTCTCTTGAGGTCCTTCTGCATTAGGAAGGCACATTTTTGCATCTTTTGACCAAAATGAGAGACAACTCTAAGCTTAAGCAGAATTTACCTTGTTGATGGTCATTTATTATGGAAAATTACAGGGTTGGCTCCAAAAGGGATTTTTGACTACATGATCAGTTTTTACAAAAACGGTCACAGAACTACAGAATTTTTAGGGTTGGAAGGGACCTCTGGAGATCATCCAGCCCAACACCTCTGCCAAGGTGGAGGTTACACAGGAACGTGTCCAGGTGGGTTTGGAATGTCTCCAGAGTGGGAAACTCCATGACCTCCCAGGGTAGCCTGTTCCAGTGCTCTGCCAGTCTTAGTGGAAAGAAGTTCTTCCTCATGTTGAGGTGAAAGTTCTTGTGTTTTTGTTTATGGCCATTGCTCCTCATCCTGTCACTGGGCACCACTGAAAAGAGTCTGGCACCACCCTCTTGGCACCCACATGTGTGATACTTTTATGCACCAGAAATCAATCGGAATGAGCAGAAAACACTATAAAAATGTAGATGGGCATGAAGGCCCATCTTGGTTGAAACATGCATGCAACATCAGGGCTTTCTGATATCCAAAATTCATAGAATTCTAAAATTGTTTGTGTTGGAAGGGACCTTGAAAGTCATCTAGTTCTAATATCTGTCTGTGTATGTGTTTGTGTGAGCCTGTCTTCATCTCTGCAGCAATTTCCTTCTGTATCAAGAGCTTGCTTCCTGCCCCCCATTTGTTTTTTTTTAGGAAAGTAAAACATAACCGGTCTGATCCAGACACCCGTGACTTTCCAGTCTCTGAAAAGCTCTCTGTCTGTTCTTGCCTTGAGTGTAGAACACTTCATCTTTTCAGAGCAAACCACAAATAAAGTCAGGAAGCTGTGCAGAGAGTGAAAAGTATTCCTGGCTCCTTCTCTCTGATATGCACAAATTGATTTCTGAGGTTTTTCCATTCCATATACATGTGTGTGTACATGCATTTTGAAATATGTTAGGACTGTAACTGCTTTAATGATTATTTTATGTAAAATTGAATCAATATTTTCTGAAGTTGTTGTACCAGATTACCTTCAATACTTTTCAACATTGTCAGATTAACTTCCTTGAGTTTCCACAACTCATTTTCATGACTACAGAAATACCACTTCTCTGCATAGATAAGCTTACAGAAAACATTGAGTTCTGAGGTATAAAGTAGTTGTTTCTCCTAAATTACTTGTTGTAAAACTTTAGAGATTGAATGCTTGAGCCTCCATCTTACACCACAAAACTGATAAATGCAATGACGCAGACTTTGGTCTTTATGTGAAAGCCATCCATGCTTCTATAAAAATAAAAAAGACCCAAAGTACACTATTTTATTGTCATTGTTTTCAACCCTGATTTTCTCTTGTCTGCAGTTGCTGATTTGTAGGGAGCTATGAGCTGTGGACTTTTGAGGTAGTTGCTGTGCACAAATGCTTCTGAGTGGGGAAGAAAAAATCCACAGGTCACGAGGTATTTCTTTGGCATTTGGCAGCCTCTGGAAGGGGACAAACCCAAGTCATTAGCACAAGTTTACAAAGCTATTAATAATGCATATGCATACAATATACATAATAATATATAATAAATTAATTCTACAGAGAAACTAATGAAGATTATCAGCAGGGGACCTTCATGATGTTATAGGCTGTCACTTCAGAGCTTCCAACTGGTAAAAATGTTCCCTTGATGAAAGGCTGTGGGGTGTTGTTAATAGAAAATTTTAATGTTTTGTACCTGAACTTGTTTCAACATTGGAATCAGTTTAAGATGGAATATGAGTTACTTAGAAAGGAGTTTTTTGCTTTTTTTTATGTCGCTATGTTTATGGACTGCTCTGTATAATTCAGTGCTGATATTTTATGGGATAGTGTTATATTTTCAAAATACATTTAACAAGTAGTTAAGCACATCTGAAGACTAAGTAATGCCTCTGGTGCCTTACCTGTTGCGAAACAATTTCGTACTTAGTCATACTTAGAAAAATTAATGAAAGTGCTGAAAGTGGTTTCCTATTGTGGTTATGTGCCATCACCAACTTTGCTTCCAGGTGCTGCATGGAAAAAAACCCACTGAAGCAGCTTTTTTGCATTTTCATGGAGCATATAGCACTGCTTGAAATGTGTCTTTCTTGAAAAATTATTTTGAGAGATTCATGTAATGCATCCTACTTTTTGTCCTTATAGGACAAGATAGAGATTTCAAGAATAATTAATTTCAGTAAGACAGCCATGGTGTGCACACTGATATACTTACTAGCTGTGAGATAATGACTTTTCTCCATGAGTCTATTAAGTAAATTCTTCCACCATCAATCTTAGGTACTGGCATATTTTATTCCCTTTCTTTTTTATCATTGCTGTCATCTTTCATTTATCCTGTCATCCTTGGTTTATTAACTGTGTTTCTCTTTTTTTTTCCAACAATGTTTTTTGACTCTTCTAATATGAAACCCTTTCTGAAACGGTCTCATCACCACATTTGGGCATACTTAAACCCTCACCCAATCTGTTTTCCTTTCCTGCTACAATCAAATGATGACTCCTTCAACTCCTGAATTATTTAAGTTCTCCAGGTCACATTGGTTTTGCTGTTCTTGGTGGATTGTTTTGGTTTTTTTTTCCCTCAGCCAGTAACATCTCTTTTACCCTTTTCTCTGTAATGGGCAGATGATTATGCCACTTAAATTGGGCTGATGCTAAGCAGCAGGATTAATGGGGATAAGACTATCTTTGTGTCAAGTGATCTCTCTTCAGCTGTTTGTGGTTTTTTGGTGGTTTGTAATTTGGAGGTTTTTTTACCTCTCAATTGTGCAGTGAAAGAAGGCAATTTCATTCTGCTGTGGAGGAGCAAGCCTGACTGTGATTGCATCCCATCATGATGGAAAGAAGGAAAATAATGCATTGCCAGAGATGACAGCAGCACTCCTACCATGTGGGCCCAAATCACAAGCCAAAGCACTGGGACTTGCCTTCGACTGAGGTTGAAAGTGACAGCCAGAAAGAAACCACTCCCAACAAAAAGGAGCTGCCCTGAGGAGCTGAAAAAGCAGTTGAGCAGAAAGCAAGGCTCTAGCACAGGGCACAAAGCTCCAGTAACACTTGCCAGGACCTGGCAGCGTTGATTTTGCACATGCCTTGGCATGAATTGCCAGGATGTTTTTGTTGACTGAATTCTCCTGTGTTCCAAGAAAGCAGGTAGCAAGACACTGAAACAATCTGCCAATGATAAAACACTGCGATAACTTGATGTTCTGCCTCAGTCCTTTGATGTCTTCCTTTTTGTCCTTCAGTTCTCTATCCCTTCCTCCATACGTGTCTATTAGTTGCTTTTCTCTGCCTCTATTTCTATATTTATGTATGCTTTTCTCTTCTTTTGCCTTCAACTTTAAACCATTTCCTTCTGCATTCTCCTTCTTCCATTTTTCTCAACCCTTTCTTTCACTTTTGTTTTACAGTAGCCAAGAATGGGTTGAAGAATGATGTATCTTCCTCTCTTAGCCCTGGCACAGATCACCAGAATGGCTCCAAGGCACAGTTTTGCCCTGAGTTCTGATGTTAACAACTAAGCACTTATCACCAGTAACAGCAAATATTTTGCATATTTGCATCTAGACAGGGTACAAGTCTCCATCAAGCACATTTTTGTTGGATTTAGCAGTGCTTTTGCTGTATCTGCATATATGTATGTCAGTAGGTACCCTGGAGCTTTACACTAGAATGTTTTGGTCCAGTGCCAGAAATAAGGCTGTCTTTGCCTCAGAGGGGAACTATGGGAAGACATTAGGACCTTTTTGAATGCCTGGAAAACAGGTAACTACTGAGCTGAATTAACCTGGAGCCTGTGCAGCTTACAGCCACTTAGGCTGGGTTAGCTCTACCTCCAGACCCAAACACCCCTTGTACCAGAGGTTGGCTTTGTGAGGGTGAAGACACCAGTGGAGAAGTTGGCTGAGCACTTAGGATAATACCGCTGCCAGTAAAAGTAGGCATTTTGTCTGGAGATGGAAACCCTGATCCCACATTCTCAGCAGCTGCTTGGTGGGCAGCCAGGAGGAGTGGGATGGAGGCGGAGCAGCAGCCCGGAGCTGCTTTTGTCTGCACTGTTAAAATGCTGTGTGATAGACTGTGACTTAATTAACAAGGAAACTCAAAGGAAGACAAGTTCCCTGTAGCTGAGGCTGTGCAGCCACTGGGCTGCATTAGCAGGACTCCTCCATCATCAGAAACAGCAGCGGGACCTGTTTTTTGCTGGGGTGGCAGGGCAAGGTAACAAAGACTAAAGCTGTTATAAGCAGAACAAAATGACAGATATCAACCCTTCAATTGGATGTTACCTTGAAATTAGAGCTTTAATTTTGCCTTGGATGTACCTCATTACATCAGTAGCACACACGGCTCGGAAATCTCCCAATTCTTTCTTTCCTACATCTGAAACTTGACCTTCCTGTTTGTCTCAGTTTTTAGAGACCTCTAAAACTTCAGGTTTTTCCAAAGTGTTGCAATTCAAGACTGTTGCAAATTCTGTCATGGCAATGTGACCACAGTATGTATACTGATAAATTTGAGAATAAAATTGGCATATGATTAACTGGATACTGTTATCCTTATTGGCAAACGCATCTAAAATGTTGTCTATAAATACTGCATATAAATAAAGAAAATGTGTATCTGTATATTTACAAAAGCTCACATTATTTCAGTGGTATTTTTTCATTTGCTAAAGGCACTAAAAATTCCACGAGCTCAAAATCCTTACCACCACAAAGGGTTGTTTGTGGGTGTCCACATACACCACCACCCCTGTGTCCCCCCACCACCTCCACCCTCCAACCAACTGTAACATGTAAAATTATAGTTTAAACCAATACGTAAGGTTCTACAGATACAGCTTAATGTGCAGTGACAAGCAGGATGGGAGTTCAGCTGGGAGTATATCTATCATGTATACGACATTTCTGGAAGGTTTAGGAACAGATTTGGGCATGTGTGGTATAAAGCACAGGCATGATCCTCTCTGCTACAGCAGGTTTCATTTCTGTGATGTTCTAAAAGGCTTTCTGTAACACTAATTTCCACCCTAAAACTTAGAAATAAAGCTCTTCATGCAGACAAACTTCTTCCTGACTATTGATTTTAAACATATATGATATATTTAACAGAAGTTTCATTTCTGATAAAAATCAGTTTTTACATATCAACCACATCAAGGTAAGTGAGCAGAGAAGAGTAAAAAGATGTCAGAATTACTATAGGACATTTAACAAAATAACACAGACCCCTAGAAATGCTGTTATCAAGGCAGTCTTGGATGTAACAGTCCATGTGAATTGCAAATCAAATGAACTGCAAAACAATATATTAATTGTATTGGAAGCATAGTTGTAGTTCAGGTTATAATCCAATTGCCATAGCTCTGCATGTTTATGAATTGTTGGTCGTGTGACTTTCACAACAGACTTCTTTTAGAGCTGATATTTTCCATGACTGCTCTCAGTGGATGTTTTCAAGTAAAGAGGAAAATTTGATGAAATTCCACTTCTTGGTTTTTGTGCTCTGCACAACTGAGAATATCCACCTGAAAATGATCAAAAATATAATTTTCCACAGAAAGCTACTACCTGTACATGTGGTCAGCTGAAACATTTGATTTATTGCAGATAAATTTTCCTAGGCAGTGGAATGGAAGGTATATTGTTATAAATGGCTAATGAATCATTTTTAAGTATTCCTGAGGGGCAGCTTGTTCTTACCAACACTTACTGATCCCTTATTCCCTCACTCCAAATTCTTCCCATACAGTTCCTCGGGACAGGGAGCACAGAGCAGCTCCTTCCAGAGGAGTTAAGAGCATAAGACAACATGAAGTCATTGCCCAGCCCACTGCAGCCATTTCTTCTGAGGGGAGAGGGCTGTGAGTTGTTATATTCTGCAATTTACCACTAGTTTTGCTTTTTTTGCGTTCGAACAGTCAACTTCTGTATTTCTCCAAAAGTTGCACAGTGGTGGTATGTGCACGCTGGTAACGTGTTCCTCATCCTGGAGCTGTGCAGAAATTGCATCCACCACGATGGTTTCTACACTCATTTGGGTAGGCACACTTATTGCAATACCAAAATAAACTGTCACTCTCTTCTGCCCACAGCAAGAAGAGGGAGCTGGAAGAAAGTAAAGAGGATCCTAATGAAGAATACTAAATTTTACAGGCTGGGACTAGAGAGGTGAGAATTACCAGATTTAACAAAAAGGCTGAGGGGTGAGTTAAGGTTAGATCACCTCCCTAACACCCACCATGGCAACGGCCCCCTATAGTGACCTCTGCAATTTCAGATAGCTCAGGAGCCACAACCAGTGCTCACTTGTTGAAGCAACATGCCTGTGACCACGCATATTTTTTGACTCACCTACCCTCAGCTCCCTCCTTGGAGGGAAGTAGGTCAATTCTAGACATAGAATGGAGATAGGGTAGGTCTGAACTTCAAGAAAGTGAAGGGTGGCAGTTGCGGTTTTTTGTTGTTCGTTTTTGTTGGTTGGTTGGTTGGTTTGGTTTGGTTTTTTGAGAGGAATCGGAGAAGGCCTTCCACGCTACTTCACAAATATGTTTCATACCTTTTCCCTACCTGCGGTAATCAAAGTTTTTATCTCCCTCCACCTAAACATTCTCTTGCAAATTTCCTAAGAATTATAGATTTACTAATGTGACATCACATTGGGTACCACTTCATCCAGAAGTTACAGCTATGCATTTCAAAGCCTCCTTTGTCCACAGCTTTTTGATGAATGCTGAAATATAGGGGGCTTTTTTTGATCTACAAAGCCAGTAATAGGAATAGCAATAAAAACTTGCATTCTTTCTTCTTTTCGGTTTCAGAGAGCTAATTTATTGGGTTTGTGTAGCAGGGTAGCTTCTGTGAGAAGCTGCCAGAAGCTTCTCTTGTGTCTGATGGAGCCAATGCCAGACAGCTCCAAGAATGGATCTGCTGCTCGCCGAAGGAAAGCCCATCAGCAACAGTGGCAGCGCCTCTGGAATAGCAGGTTTAAGACAGTCGGGGAAAGAACCCCTAAAGCAACCAAACAGTTGCAACTAGAGAGATGAGTGAGAATATGTGAGTGAAACAAGTCAGTGGGCACCAAGGCGGAAGAGCAGAGTGCCAGGTCAGTGTTTCTTTTCACGGTTCATTCAGAAAACTAGCAGAAAACCAATCCATGTGTTTGCTTCTATGAGGCTTTGTGGATCTACTGCAATGGCAAATCTGTCCTCTTGGATTGCAGAAGTACAGTGCCATTATTTATGGGGGATTTTAATGTATTCAACTGCAAATGATGTGATGCTTCCAAGGGAAGACAGCTCTTCAAATTTCAGTATCTTAACTAATCTTGGTGCTGTCCATGTTATCTTCAATAAACAGGAAAGTAAGGGGTAAACAGTTTATTACCCATCATTTAGATGTCAAATCAAGTATATTTTATCAGCATTTCAGGAGCCATCTAGTTCCTTTAAGAACATGTAACAAAAATTTCAAGTATCAATTCAGATCCCAGCTGACACATAATAATTTTTTAAGCATTTAGTCACACAAAGCAAGATTCCTCATTGATGTATCTCCACTGATGGCACTGGGTTGTATTAGGAGCTTCTTGGGTGTATTCCACATATTCTTATATTTTGTAAGCAAGCAGAGAACATCTCAGAGACACTTAAAAAGAAAGATAAAATAAAATAGGTAAAATGAGAGAAAAATACACAGAACAATAATTTGTGAAATAAGGTAATGATTAATCAAGTGAACCCTACTTTTCCCAATTGCTTTTTTTTTTTAAAAAAAAGGGCCTTGGTAAGATCAGCGAGGATTTTAACCCAAAACGATGCCTCCAGTTTAACCCAAAGTGTCAGAAATAAGTATCTAAGATAATTGGCTCTCTAAAGAGCCTGTTCAACAGAAGAGACATAAGTAGAATCTAGGACACAAATCTATATTGACTACTATTTTATTTAATAAAACCCAGACAAACAAACCAGAAATAAACAAACCCCCCAACCCACATTTACAGACTTATCCACACCCACAAATTATGTTACCATCTCCATACCAGTACTTGCTAAATTGACTTCTTTGTTGACTCCCTCCATAATCACATTGCATTATTTGATAAGAGGTACACAATTAAACAGAAAAATCACAACTATTATAACACATTCACTACGACTTTTATTTATCAACTGAGTATGTAAGCCAAACCAGAGGGGAAATTCTGTATTCTGTTTCATGATGTCTCCCTGCCCGTTTATGCTTTGAAGATCTCCGAGGCAGTTTTCAGGTTTCTGATTTCAGCAAGCAGAAACATTCCTGAAGATCCCAGGCTACAATAAGAAAAGCATTGGAGTAAACTAACTGCAAATTAACTTTAACCTTTAAAGCATTCAATACACAAATGAGTAAATGGACAGACCAGAACCCTGGCTTTTACTTGTATCCGTAGGTCTAATGTAGGTTTGTTCCTCATTCCTCATGGAATGTTGCTTCCCTAAGTAATTTCACATCAGATGTGCACTCTTATTTTAGGGTAACACAGATAACAAAAACAGCATATAGAAAAGCAAGGATCATCATAAACAAAATTTATTCTGAATTTAAGGATAAACAAACCTAACCAGTTTATGAACGGGCTAAGCTAATTAAGTCTTATGACACACACGAAAGTATTTAAATTTAGGTGCTTAGCATAAGTAATTAATGAAGAGGTTCTGGGGTAAGTAATTACTGAGTACGAACACTCTTAAAGACAAACTAAGTCCAGCATTTCTCTGTTGTCCAACAAAACTTATGTTGTTCCTCAAGAAATCTGTCATCTCCAACTGGTTCAAATTATTATTTACAAGAGCACATAATGAAATCATAAAAATCTTTAAAAGAAACCTCGTTCCTTGCCAGTATTTTTCTTCAAATTTTTTCACTTCAGTCATGCTGAAGAGGCAGTGCCAACAAAGCTGCTTGCTGAACTGGTTTGGTGACTTCTCATCTGCCTGGCTGCTGGTGGCTCTGGAAGGTGCTGACAGGAAGGTGCAAGATGGAGTTGGGTCACTGAATCTGAGAGAAAGCGGCCAATTCTGCTGCTACCAAGAGGAACACCTCCCTTTTTTCTTAGCATCTCGCTGAAACATTGTAACCATACCTTTTTCAGAGCACTGTTGCATTAAAGTATCATCTGCAATCAAATGTTTCTTGGCTTTCCACTTCTGTTAGTAACATTGGCTCAGCTACGTGTAGTCTCCTAAGGGATATCCAAAGAGCTGCTTCTCTTCTCAGCTTTATCGTTATGTCAGCTTTGTTGTCACAGGAGATGTTAATAACTTCTTTGAAGTTTTCATTCTTAAGCTTCTTCTGTTTCCACTCCACTGGATGATAGCAGATGTTGAAATTCTTATACATTCATCCATATAGTGATGTAGTTCCCACATTTTAAAACAAGCATCTGTGTTAGTTAGGCTGAACAAACTATGGACCAGATAGTCTATCACTGAACTTTGTTACAATAGCAGAGTAAGCAGTAGTCAGAGTAACCACTCTGTCACAATGTTAACAAATAGTTACAGGATGACAATACAATTGTATTTTTTCTTAACCAGTCCAAATACGGTCTTGCGGAAGTAGGTCCTGTCAAACAAAGCTTGTTTGTTTTTTGACAGGGTGAAGGCTTTGGGCAATAGAAGTAGTAGAGTTGGTATCATATGTCTGGGTTTTGCTGAAAGAGTTTTAATTGTGAAGATGGATCATATATGAAATTAGATTGGTCATAAGATCTGGGTGTGAAATAAACCCACTGAGATATTTAAGACAAGGGGATAATAGTGACTGGGAAACTTGTAGCATGCCATGTATAATTTTAATATACTACATGATCAATACTCTGCTAAAGAATCTTTATGACACTGTTTCTAAATGACATAGGGATTGACAAGATAATAAATAGTGATGTAAGGTCACTGCTATATCAGGACTCAGATCACTCTACTACAGCCCAGTGCTTATATCCATAAACCAGACGTAAGGCAAAGGGTGCCAGTTATAGCCAAAATACAGATCCCTGCTTTGGAAAGCTTTCACTGCATGAAGATTTTGGAAAAAGTGCTCATTGTGATGCCAGTGCAGTGCTGTGTCAAAAAAAAAAAAAAGATTATTCAGACAGAATGTGTCCAAACTAGAAAAGAGATCCCAGAATTAGATATCACAGAATATTCTGAGCTGGAAGGGATCTCCAAGGATTGAGTCCAGCTCTTAAGTGAATGGCCCATAAAGAGATCAAACCCACAACCTTGCCATTATTAGCACCATCCTCTAACTAACTGAGCCTGTTTCTGTTGAAACAAAATGAAAATTGGCAAAGCTCTGATAACATACAGAGTCCAATTCTGACACCCACACTTCAGGAATTACCAGAGTTCAAAGGATCTTATAGACATGACAGGAGAGCTGGAAATTTTGAGTCTAATCCAACACACCTAATGAAACAAGGTAGTCCACAAACAGGCGTGTGGGCTTTGGACAGGCACCCCCCTTACCCATGGAGAGCCTGGTACACCAACAGGGCTTTAGCAAGAGTAAAGTAGTCGATACGACATCTAAGGGTGGCTAAATATAATATGTTGCTGGAAAGGAGCAAACCGCTCTTTACCAACCTGCAACAAGTTGTCTCCTTGTCAGGACAGAACAGCAGAATCTCACAAAAAAAAAAAAAAAAAAAACCTAAAAAAAAAAAAAAAAACCACCTAAAACAAACAAACAAACAAACACACACAAAAACCCAAAACAAACAAACAAAAAAAAGCCACACACACAAACCCAAAACCAACCAAACAAAACCAAACAAAAAACACAAGACCAAAACCAAAACAAAACAAACCACCAAAACAAACAAGCAAAAATCAAAAAAAAAAAAACCAACAAAACCTAAAAGAGCTGTTATTCACAGTGAGAGTAAAAGTAGTATGTGGTATATTGAAGAAGAGCTGTCATAATTATAGGGAATTGCAAAAAAATGCATCAAAGAATATGAACCTGTTTTATTCAACCTTCCTGATGAGGTGGGTTCCTCATCCAGACCGAAAGCTTGCAGTCAGTTTGTTTCTCCTGAATACCTATGCCTGTTGTTCCAACCTGAGCAGTGTGTGCATTTCTCAAAGATTATTTTTCAACATTCTGATATTTAATCTTTGCTCCTAGGCAACTGAATGGTTGTCCTGAAACACTAGCACATGCTACTTGGCTGCATCTGAAGAGCAGGTCTGTTGTAAGAAGGACTTCTGGGGAATAAATGGTAAAATGTCTGCTTTATTTAATCTTTCTGCTGCTTGAGTAGTGTTAATATCCATTAGTCTATGATATTACACAGAATGGTTGTCCTTCTAGAACCACGTTTATTTTCTTCCCTGAGAGGCTTATAATACATCACTATATGAAATAACTCCTTAGTTTGTATTGATATCTGCATCTGATTTCTTTAATTCATTTTTCCAAATTGAGAGACACATGTTGAAGTTTTAAAGCTAGTGGCAGAGAGAATGTTAAACAGCCCCATTCAGTGTTAATACCACAATGAGGTTCCAATCTGATACAATTTTTTCCAAAAAAACACTGCAAGACAAGCAGGGGCAATTATTCTTTTATTTCCATTTCGTGCTTTTTAAAAAAATCCTATCATATTTCACAGAACTGGCCAGAAGTTTTTAATTTTGTTCCCAAACTACATGATGAAGAAGAAACTTTTGAAACTTTATCATGGAGCATTAAGACTCCAAAAAACTCCCCCCCAAACACATACACAAACACTTTGCACAAGGGATAAAAATGTGTGATGAGCATGCAGGAAAAAAAAAGAAATATTTACATTTGCTTCAACAAACTGGTCAGTCATGATAGCACAACACCTATTCTACATTACAGTGAAAGCAGATCAGGTTTCCATTTAAAAATGCTTTGATACTATCTACGACACAGTAGCAAAAAGACACAGTATGATCTCATTTAAAATGCCATTTACTTGAGTGATGATATTTCATTTCTTTCCAGTTTTATTCAAATGCTCTATAACACTTAATGGAAAATAAATAGGAAATATGTTAGAAGTTCTGCTTTTCTTTATGCCAGTAATATATGTCATCCTACTCACATGTAAAACTGACTAATTGGCAATAATAGGGTGTTTTCAGTGCTTACAGTTTTCCATCCATAACTGTCTGTGCCCACTGCTGAAAAGCAGGTTAGAAGCAGGAAGCAGGAGGAGTGTCCAGCTTCTGATAATGCTTTTTTCCCTTCTTGAGGGCAAGTGCACTGTTTACAAAGAAAATTAACTTCATCACTGCCTTTGACTACAGCAGAGCATCATATGCTTATTCTTTCCTAAAATGTTGGTGTGGCTTTAACAGTTCTCCTGCAGATTGTTGGCAGCAGTGACATCACTTCTAAAGCCATCAGTACTCCTATGAGAGCATGGGAGCATTGATAAGCCTTGTGTGTGTGATTACTAAAGGAAGTTACACGGATTTTTTACCACTAATTTTAGCCAGGATAGAATTCAACTTTCAAGCTACTTGGCATACAGTTTTTAACTACACTTGGTTTAAAAAAAAAAAAAAAAAAATCACCACCACCACCACCAAAACCCACAAAAACAAAAGAAAAAAACCAAAACCCCCAAACCTGAAATGTCTCCTCAAAGCTATAAGAAACTTGCTGGTTCAAAATTTTTCTTTAAAAATACTACCCCTAAAAAGCCCTTTAAGAGCAAGATCATTTCAGCAATACTAAAATTCAAAATAGCTTCATTCTGTGATAAATTCAGAAAGGGTAAAGAAGCTCTTCTGCATTACCATTCGAAGTGCAGCTGCCCTTTAGCAATGATGATGAATATTCCCTATGGTACAGTGGAACTGAGAGCAGTACTGGGAATTTTTAAGTGTCCATCAGAGATGGTCACTTCCTTCTCCTGAACCTTTTACCTACACAGTAACAGCCTCATGACTGCTACCTCAGATGAAGAATCATTTCTCCCATGACCATGTGTCCATCTCCATATGATGAGCATTGGGCACCAGCTCCATGCCAGCACCAGCTGATGAAAGGCTGAACTCCATTTTTAAAGCTACAGCCTGCATATGAGTGGTTTGTGCTTGGAATATGGTTTTAATGTTTTCTTTGGGGCTTAATTTGTTCTTCTCCACATCTTTAATAAACCAAAGATAAGCATCTGACTGGGTAGTAACAGTTTTCAGAGTAAAGGGAGGCCAGCCCGTCCAGTCCTTTCCTGACAACTTGGAAAGCAAATAGTGTTTGGAGCTGCAAGGGTAGCAAATGTGTTACCTATGCATACTACTGTTCCCTTTGAGTGTGCTTGGCATACCTGGCAAGTATACTGGTTTATTTCAGGGGTTTTAAGGTCCTCAAAAATTCCCCCCCTCTTAAGCAATAGGCACGATGTGGTCTTCAGCAGCAGAGGTGAAA
Organism: Oxyruncus cristatus; assembly: GCA_013399855.1. NCBI lineage: Eukaryota > Metazoa > Chordata > Aves > Passeriformes > Cotingidae > Oxyruncus > Oxyruncus cristatus. The sequence goes on from VXAY01006194.1 coordinate 21,272, forward strand.
TTCAAATGTGATGTGGGGTGTAGCAGAGAAGGGATACTTAAAAACGGGACTTGGGAAAGAGGATGGTCTCACCACCTCTGGTGGATGGCTTCCTTCATTGTTGAGGCCAGAGCCCTCTCTTAACACCCAATTTTACAATCTTCTCTGAGCCACAGGATGAGAAGGTCAAATCTTTCAAGGTAGGCAGTTAAAAGAGGGAATCATAGAATGATTTAGTTTGGAAGCAACCTTAAACATCATCCAGTTCCAACCCCCTGCCAAGGGCAGGGACACCTTCCACTAGGCCAGCACTGTCCAACCTGGCCTTGGACGCTGTCAGGGATAGGGCATCCACAACTTCACTGGGCAATCTGTTCTAGTGCCTCACCACCCTCCTACCGAAGAATTTCTTCGTGGTGTCTAATTTACCTCTGCCCTCTGTTAGTTTGAAGCCACCACTCCTATCATATCCTATCACCACATGCTCTTGCAAAACGTCCTTCTCCAGCTCTTTTGTAGCCCCTTCAGGTACTGGAAGGTGCTCGAAGGTCCCCCCGAGCCTTCTGTTCCGCAGGCTGAGCAACCACATCTCTCTCAGCCCGTCTCCACAGAAGGTTGGACGCAGCACTCCAGGTGGGATCTCACCAGAGCAGAGGAGCAGAATCCCCCCACCTCGCCTCGCTGGCTGAACTGCTTGTGATGCAGCCCAGGACAAAATGGGCTTCCTGGGCTGCGAGCGCGCCTTGCCGGCTCATGAGCAGCTTTTCCTCCAGCGGAACCCGCGGGTCCTTCTCAGCGGGGCTGCTCTCGCCCCGCACCTCCCTCCCCGCGGCGTCCCTGCGGATCCACGCCGGGGCGCGGGTACAACCGTGCCCGTGTCCGGCGCGCGCAGGTGCGGGAGCGCGTTGCGCGCTCCCCTCCCGGCGGGCGGAGCGAGCGGAGGCGCGCACGGCGCGGGAGCGCGGCAGTTCCCGCGGGCTTTGTGCGGGAGAGGAGCGCGGAGCGGCGGCGGGGCCGGCGCTGATGTCACCGCTGTGGCGGGAGGTGCCGCCGCCCCGG